>PVIW01000904.1:115877-370617 GCA_004026585.1 Noctilio leporinus | reverse complement strand
TGGTGGAATTGCTGGATCAGAAGGCAGTTCCCTTTTCAGTTTTCTAAGGAAACTCCATACTGTTTTCCACAGTGGCTGCACCAGCCTGCATTCCCACCAACAGTGCCCCAGGATTCCCATTGCCCCACATCCTCGCCAACACTTGTTGTTTGTTGATTTGTTGATGATTGCCTTTCTGACAGGGGTGAGGTGGTATCTTGGTTTTAATTTGCATCTCTCTGATGGCTAGTGATGTTGAGCATTCTTTCATGTGCCTCTGGGCCCTTTGTATGTCTTCCTCAGTGAGTGGTCTGTTCAGGTCTTTTGCCCGCTTTTTAGTTGGGCTGCCTGTCTCCCTGGTGCTGAGTCGCATTAGTTCTTTATGTTTTGGAGATCAAACCCTTGTCTGAGGTAGCGTTGGCAAATATGTTTTGCCATACAGTTGGTTCCCTTTGAATTTTGCTGGTGTTTTCTTTAGCTGAACAGAAACTTTTCAATTTGTTGTAGTTCCACATTTTTATTTGTTCTTTATTTCCTTTGTTCTTGGTGAAGTGTCAGTAAGCATATTTCTGCACAGGATATCTAAAATGTTACTGCCTGTATTTTTCTCCAGGACCTTTATGGTGGCACTGCTTATGTTTAAGTCCTTTATCCATCTTGAGTTTATTCTGGTGTATGGAGTAAGTTGGTGGTCTAGTTTTATTTCTTTGCATGTTGCTGTTCAGTTTTTTTTCTAACATTCTTTTAAACTCTTTGTTCTCTCATTCTGGAAACTAATTATATGTGTGTGTAGATATCTATATATATATCTTTACACACACACATATATAAATATATAAATATAATAATCATCATATATGTGTATATATCATCCGTCTCCCAGAATGAAAGAACAAAGAGTGAGTTTATGAAGAACATATATGTGTAAGATATATTATATATACAATCATATATATACACATACATAAGTGCATATACATACATACATGATTTTTTGTTATTGATTCAATCGCCCTGCTGCTCTATATTTTCTTTCTCTCTCTCTCCAAGTCTACTTCTCTCTGTTGTGCACATTGTGTAAATTCTATCAAATTGTCCTCAGATTCATTGGTATCTATTTCATTGATATTGAACTCAGTAGGTTTCTTTTTGTTGTCGCATATTTTTGTTTAATAACTTCTAATGGTTTATTTCTTATAACATCTGGTACATTTGATCTAAAGAATTTACAGTTGTGTGTTGAAGAATATTTTGTAGTGTCTGCTTTAAAATCCTTGTCAATAATTCTAACATATGATTCATCTCAGTGTTAACATCAGTCAGTCGTCTTTTCTGAATCAAGTTTTTAGGATGATGGTGATTTTTCATTGCGTCCTGAAGATTTTAGCTGTTATATGAGGAGGCTCACCATCATATATATATATATATATATATATATATATATATATATATATATATGCAGGTAATTACCTTATTTAGATTTAGCATGCAGATTGGATCTTTCCTAATTTTGTAGCCTGTGCTTTCAAGGACAATTACATTTTCAAAGACTTTGCAGTGCTGTTTTATTCTGCTTGATTTATCTGTGACTGCTTGGAATCCCACTGGTCCCTGCTGGAGCTGCCTGTGGGGGGTGGAGGAATTTCCCTGGTAAGGCCTAGTAGTGCTTCTGGTAGGGAAGGAACCCTTTGACCTGTGAGGACAAATAGCTTCCTAGTATTTACTGTGCTGTGATCCTCCTTCTCGCTTTCCCTCTCTTCCCCCACCATGCAGAGAAGGAGAACAGTTTCCAGGTGAGGCCTTCTTGTGACAGGATCCCCTGCTATGGGTCCTACCAGCTACCTGCTATCTCTCCTTGGAGCAAAAGGGAGCCTTAGACCCAATGAGTGATGAAGGTGCTTTTTTCTGGCCACTTACTGTCAGTGGATCTCCCAACCATCCGCCTTGCCTGTGAAGCTGGATAGCCCCATGTGTTGGTAGGACTCCCATCTCACCTGAGGGAGGAATGAGCCTACCCAGGCTAACTTCTCTTGCAAGATTGCAGGTTTGAAAAATCTAGGCTTAGCTTGCCTTCTATTAGGCCATGGGTTGCAAGACCAGTCAGTCCTGAAGTTTCTAACTACATTTCAGAATTCTCTTTGGTTGCCTCTTCTGTTTTTTCCAGGATTTGTATTAGCTGGGAGGCACAGGGAAAAAGTAGTGTAAACCATCTTGTCTGGATGAGAAGTGTTCAGGGATTTTTAGAGGGGCAGGAAAATACCCCGTACAACTATTCATAACAACAACACAATTATGTCAGTATCTTCATTTGTAGCAGAACGTACTCTATTCCTTCACATTTCTCCTTCTCACAGTTCCCTATAAATGAAACTGGAACCAAATCTAGCATCTCTCTCTCTTCCCCCTTTCTTCCTCCACCTCTGAAACCATGCTGCCACCATAGGCTTCTATGAATAGAAGTCCTTGTATGTTTGAGGGTGAGAAGAAGAGTTAAATTAAAGCCTCAGTTTTGGTTTGCCACTTGTGGTGGGAAAGCGAGTCAGATAATACTCTATCCTTAGGCCACTACCTGTTCTCTGCCTTCCTCCTAATGCCTCTCGTCCACCTCACCAAGCTGAACTTCCTAAGCGACAGAAATGGACTTTTAAAGACAATTAATCATGTCTTTTACATCAGAACATCAAGTGTAAATGCCAGCTGGCTTTATTTACTCATCCTCACTTACCTCTTTCAGATGCAGTTGAGCAGATGCAGGCTTTTACTCTAAAGAGCAGTTTATGAGGACCGGATGAAGAAAGGATTTGTTTTGAAAATCTTTGAATAATTGGATTTAGTTAACTTTGTCCCTGATTGTTCTGTAACTGAAGATGCCCCAGCTCTTTGCATACTTGAACAGCAATCAAGAAAGGGACAGGGAAAGGAAGTTACAGATGAAGCTTTTGGATTACATTTCCCTTTTAAGGGAAAAAAATTTAAAGGAAATTTGCAGAAGCATTTAATAGTAAACATAACAACTACAGTCTGTGTTCCCCTCAAATTCATATGTTGAAATCCTACCCCCCATGGTGGTGGTATCAGGAACCCTCTGGGAGGTAATTAGGTCATGAGCCTGGAGCCCTCATGAATGGGATTAGTGCCCTTATGAAAGATGCTACAGAGCTCCCTAGTTCCCTCAACCATGTGATGATACAAAGAGGAGTTGACAATCTGTACCCTGGATTACCTGGGTTTAATGATTACCTCATTAAACCTGATCTTGCTGGCACCTTGATCTTGTACTTCCAACCTTGAGAGCTATGAGACATAAATTTCTGTTGTTTGTCATCTACCCAGTATGTGGTATTTTGTTAGAGCAGCCCAAAAGATCTAAGATAATAACTATAAATAGAAATGGAATATAAGTGAGATCATATGATATTTGTCTTTCTTAAACTCATTTCACCTAGTGTAATATCCTCTAGGTCCATCCATGCTGTCTCAAATAGTGAGATTTCCTTCTTTTTTATGACTGAGTAGTAGTCCATTGTACTGCAGCTTTTTTCCAGTCATCTATTTTTAAAAATATCTTATTTTATTTTTTAATTTAATTTTATTGTTATTGTATTACATCCATCCCGTTTTTGCTCCCCTCTGTCCTCTTCCCCACCAACCCACTCCCCTACAAAGTCAGTCCCACATGTTGTCCATGTCCATGGTTCTTCCATACTAGGTTTTTGTCTAAACTGCTCCCCTTCTTTGCCTCTTCCTCACGCCTCCCCCCATCCTTCTTCCCCCTGCCCACTGAAGGCCTATTCACTGTATTCATATATCTGGTTTTGCTTGTTGTTTGTTTTGTTCTCCAATCATCTATTGATGGGCACTTGGGCTGCTTCCACAGTTTAGATATTGTAAATAACAATTCCATGAACACAGGGGTGCATGTATTCATTCAAATTAGTGTTTTAAAGCCAGGTGGTTCTTGAGTGCTTGCAACTTCTAAAACATTTTAAATCCAGTTCTTCTGATATCAGATGTAATGTTCTTTGTATAGTTTTATACTGCCTCCCTGTAGATTACGGTTATCTGGGGAGGGGAGGGATGGGTAAATGCAGTGGAAGCCTTCATACAATACTAGCACTGAAGTTAGATTTAACTTCATGTTTCTTTGCACATATTAATCTATATTAAAAAGTTTTTACTTTGTATATAGGTGAATAAAACTGCCTAATTATATTAATTATCTGATATCATAGTTCTGTAATTCTGAAGCTACTAGACAAAGTCAAACAGACTTTTTTTTTTAATTCCTGAAAGCATGACTAGCATTAGAAACAGTATTTTGGCCCAGGAACTTGTGTGGATTCCCTAGAATTGTAAGCAAAATATTGTTTCAGGACATCTTCTAATCCCCTCTGAATGGAGCCATGGTTTTCCCTGGACATTTACAAGGGTCAATGTCACAGAAATGATTAAGAGCCACCAATGATTATTCCTGAAATAAGTTTCTGAAGGCCAGTGAGCATATGACTTGTCCAAGACTGAGTCTAATTCATAGAATTTCTTGAATTCCCTATTTCTCCACTTGATGTTTTCTTTCTTCATCTAAAATTTCTACAATTGAGGATTTTATATAACCTTTATGAAATAATCCCAAAATGACAAAAAGTCAACAGTTTTGTTGAGACAATAAATATTGACAAGAGTGCTGTGGCTATCTGGTTAGTTAAAAATAAATGAAAGCGCTCATTTTAGTCAGTACCCAGTTTTGTTTTTTTCCCTTTCTACATATCTCCAGTGTTCTTCCTCTCTTTCTAACATTAATTCTGCAGTTGTCTTTTCTTTTCCACTCTATGTTTTCTTATCTTCAGAGAAAGTGTGATGGGGATGCTCTTATTTGAAGAACACAAGTGCTTATAACTTATGCAAGAGAAAGCTAAATATTTCTTTCTTAGATAAAACAATGGGATAAATTAAATACAAAAGTGTGCCCTATGTGATCTGTTTACAGTTCTTACAATCACCAAAACATTATATTAAATTCACTCATTATAATTGACTCATGAGTCAAAACTGGAAGAGCTTCAGTGAGGCCTGCCATCCACCTTGCTTCTGCTTCTGATCACAATACTTTATTTTTAACCAAATCTATTTCAAAGGACACACATTATTCCCTTGCTGCACCCTCTTCCCCAATTACTTTATTTCATTTCATTTCAATTATTTCTATCTGCCCACCTTCTTCCCCTTTGACAACTATCCTCTTGTCCTCTGTATTTGTGGGTCTGTTTCTGTTTTTGTTTTCTTTATTCACTTTATTGAGATTCCACATAGTGAAATTGTATGGTATTCATCTTCCACTGTCTGATTTATTTCACTTAGCCTAATACCCTCTAAGTCCTCTGTTTACATTTTTGGTCTGTAGGAGCTTTGCCAGCATGCTAAGAGAGTTGGAAGGTGGGAAGGCAGGATGCAGAAAATAACATTTTTCTACCTGATTTGAAAGCTGCATATTCATATACAAGTTACTGGTCCCTGACCCCCAACTTTTAAGCTATCCTTAAATGTATATGTATTTGTTAAATGTTCATGCAGTACTTGATCTTCAGAATCTTCAATCTAACAACCTCACTTTTATTATAATAATAGTTCCACCTTATTAAAAATTTCCATATTATCCTATTCCGTCTTATTATACTGTCCATTTAATTATTCTATTCTTGCTACTCCTTGCTTTTTTTTAAACCTACTTAAGTGTACGTGACTTTGACATTGCACCATGCAGCACAGTGGGGAATTTTAAAAAATCAAATATTTCTGTATAAACTATAGAATAAGTTGCCACTTAGTAAACAGACTAAGCAACTAAATTTTACATTCTGGGATGCACTGTAAATGTTCCAGGTGGGTTACCCCTGCTAAGTTCCAGTAGCATTATAAAAGATATCATGCAAAAATGCATTTAAAATAATATAATTGCACCTCAAAGCTTTACATAGCTAAAACAAAAAGCTACAAAGAACTGGGAAAAGTAGCAGATGCCTAAAAAGTAAAGGTTTATTAAAAGGACACTATAGCATTTTTGAAAAAAGAGAGCCCTAGAAAGTATCAGGAGAGTTTAAAATTTTCATTGGTAACAAGACTTAAGTACAAATTACTTAAAACTCCTCATTACTATCATATCCTTGGATTCAATTGAGAACGTCCGTTTCTCTCTCCCTTCTAAGTTGGAAGCAGACATTTTATTAATAACTTGGAGTTCAGGGTAGGCAAATGAGCCAACACAGCTTATGCCTTCCCTAACAAAATTTCTTCCTCTGTAAACTTGATCTGATTAAGATCTTTGATTGAGAATTATACACACTGAAAGGGGATGGATGTAATACAACAACCATAAAATTAAATTAAAAAAAAAAAAAAAAAGAATTATACACAAAATGGGCCCTGGCCAGATGGTGTACTTGGTTGGAGCATTGTCACATACACCAAAAGGTTGTGAGTTCAATTCCCATTCAGGGCGCATACCTAGGTTGCAGGTTCAGTCCCCAGTCCGGGCATCTGCAAGAGACAACCAATCCATATTTCTCTCAGACATCAATGTGTCATCTGTCTGTCTGTCTGTCTCTCAGATCAATATACTATCCAAGGTGAGAATTAAAAATAAACAAAAAGAAATGTATACAAAATGGATGGGTAAATGTGGTAAGAAAAGAGAAGTGTCCAGAGTGGTCCAAATGGTCCCTCCCCATTCCTCACAAAGAAAACATGAAACCCCTCTAGACTGGATTTGGTTCTGTGTTGCTGCTGCTGTATGTTTTAAGAAAATTATTTTTGTTTTCTGTGTGTTGTGTGTGTGTGTGTGTGTGTGTGTGTGTTCCCCTTTAGCCAAAACTGGCTGCTATGGAATTCGCTGAGCATTGGCTCTTTCCCAGCAGCCCAACTGTTTCAGGAGGTTGGGTCCAGTCCTGCAGACGTGGCTGGAATGCACCCAGAGCTGAACACCCCTACTTGGTGCTTTGGGGTGCTTACACTGCCTGCCAAATCCCCACCATCCCTTCCTAAGCTGTACGTTGTAAAAAACAGCAACACGAGACCTGTGACCAGTCCTGAAGTTTCCTCACTGATTTATCTGTTTTTCTCAAACATCTCAGCTGGGTCAGGCCCAGTCACTAAAACCCAGTCAGTCTCACCCTGTTTCCTAGCTAGGAAGGTCTTAGGCCTTGGCTGGGGGGCACTCAGCCCCGCCTTTCTTGATCCTGGAGCCCACACTGCCAAGCGCCCAGGCCCCAACATGTGCATCGGAGAGACTTGGAACAAGCTGCCCAGAAAGAAACTCTTCTGACCACGGCGGGACTGTGGGCAACCCGCTTGCCCGCAACTGTGCGCATGCTCAGAGGAGAACGTCACCACTGCACGGGGTTCCCAGGCTCCCCAAAGCCCGGAGGGTATCCTCCTTTTCCAGAACTCTCGAGGAGCACAGAGCTTGTGCGTCACTCTTTAGAAATAGTTTCCCGCTGCGAGCAGCGTAGCAAAACCAAGGATCGCTAAAATGTTTGATCATTGTGTCTCCTACCTCAAATCCTTTTCCAGATGAGATAGAGTCTAAAAGTAAGACACTAAAAGAACCCATTTTATTTTCAACTTAACACGGAAGGAGGGCTAGCCCTGGAATCTGAGAGCTCAGCAGGAAATGCTGGAGGGAGGTGGGGGTACCTTCAGAAGTTTCTGAGGCTGAAGAAGGGGACCTGGTGTCCACGTGGGCTAGACTGAGAGTGTAACAGGCAATGCAACTTCCTAGTTTGCCGTCTCTCACTAGGAGAAGCAGTAGTAGTTCACCCCAAATATTCATATTCCTTATAGATTTATTTTTCAGGCTTTCCCTGAAGAAGGAGGAAAGAAAAATTTAAAGGGGCCTGTTGGGTAGCCCTGTGCCTTGTATTCCACCCAGTGTCCCTTTCTGTCCTCAGGATGGTGTTGACAGTAGATTGGATCTCCATTTGACAGGAAATTGAAGCTGAGCAAAACTGAGTAACTTGTTCAAGGTCCAACAACTACTAAGGAAAAGAAGCAGTATGTAACCTCACATCTGTTTCTGTTCTCCTGTGCAATAAAAATATATGCCCTTAACATCCTCCAAATCACACAGCCTGGGAGATTAAAAGGAACTTTATTTCTAAAGAACTTAAGTCATCTTTCTCGCCACCAACTAGCCTCTTTAGTGCCCATGGGAATAAGGCCTGAGTAATGTCATCTACTTCCTTAATTTTTTTTTTAAAGATTTTATTTATTACTTCCAAAGAGAGGGGAAGGGAGAGAGGCAGAAATGGAGAGAGACACCAATGTATGGTTGCCTTTCATCTACCTTCAGCCACGGACCTGGCTGGGGACCTGGCTGGAGACCTTGCCTGCAACCTGGTCATGTGCCCTGGCTGGGAATCGAACCAGTGACCTTTTGGGTTCCCAGTCCAGTGCCTATCCACTGAGCCACCAGCCAGAGCTTATTTCCTTAATTATTAAAGTGAAACATGCTCTTTATAAAAACCATGAAAATTACAAAAATATTTACATTAAAATTTAAAGTTCACATTGTCAACCTTAGCCTCTTGGGGTAACTACTGTTAACAATTTGCTGTGTAATCTTCTAGGCTCTTTGTAATGCATGTAGAGTACAACACATAAAGGTACAATTTTATAATAAATGGAGTGTTATGCATGTTGAAACTACAGACAATATAATTTTATATGCTGTTTCAAATGTTTCTGGATGATACGTTTCTAAAAGTGGAATTGTTAGGTCAATTTTAAATTTAAATATTGCCAAATTGCCCTCCAAAAAGATTGTCAGGTATGTCCATGGATTTGTTACTCACTTTGTCATTAATAGGAAGACTATAAATCTTCCTCAATCTGCTGGCTATTTTTTAAGATATGAATATTATCTTTAATACTGATGAAATTTAGTTCTGCAACCAGAAGGGCTTGCTGACATTGCATTCCTGGGCCAGAGACTAAGCCACCAGCCAGACATCGCTGGACAACCAAGGTCTCCCCTACACACAGCCTGCACCGCTAAGCTTCCTGCATAGTTTTGAGCACGCCAGACATATGACTCCTTCCCAATTTTGTCCTTCTCAACTTTGTTGAAGCATAACTGACATATATAATACACTGCATGTATTTATTTTATTATTTTTTAGGATTTTATTTATTATTTTTAGAGAAAGGAGAAGAGAGGGAGGCAGAGAGGGAGAGAAACATTAATGTATGGTTGCCTTTCACCTGCCTCCAGCTATGAACCTGGCTGGAGACCTGGCTTGCAACCTGGCTATGTGCCCTGGCTGGGGAATCAAACCAGCGACCTTTGCATTTGCAGGCTGGCTCCTTATCTACTGTGCCACCATCCAGGGCGTGTGCCACCAGCCAGGGCATGCATATATTTAAAGTATATTATTTACACATAATTGCCAATAATCACAAAAGGTAAGCTTTCCATCTTTTTTATGGCTGAGTGGTATTAGATTGTGTAATTGTAGCAGGACGTTTTTATGTCCTCCTTTACTGATAGACACTTGGGCTGTTTCCAGATCTTGGATATTGTAAAAATACTACAGTGAACATAGGGTGCATTTGTTCTTTCAGATTAGTGTTATGAGGTTTTTTTTGGATATATTCCCAGAAGTAGAATCACTGGGTCATAAAGCAGTTTCACTTTTAATTTTTTGAGGTATCTTCATGTAGCTTTCCACAGTGGCTGCACCAATCTGCATTCCCACCAACAGTACAGAAAGTTTCCTCTTTCTCCACATCCTCCCAGCACTTGCTGTTAATTTATTGATGATAGCCTTTCTGACAAGTGTGAGATGATATCTCATGGTGGATTTCATCTGCATTTCTCTGATGAGTTGACAGTGAGCATCTTTTCATATGTCTGCTGACCACCTGTATGTCCTCTTTGAAGAAGTATCTATTCAAGTCCTTTGCTCATTTTTTAATTGGATTGTTTGGTGGTGGTGGTGGTGGTTGTTATCTTCTGTTTGCTCTTCAATTCACTCCAGTCAGACTTCCACCCTTCACTGAACTGTCACCAATGACTTCCTTGTCTCTAAGTCCTTTATTTCAGTTGTTTACAGATTTCCTTGACTCTTCTCTGTCCCCAACTCCAGCCTATTAGCAAATTGTAGCATTTTTGCCATCATTATGTATCTGTTATCACCACTTTCTCTGTTAAAAGCCACCATTATCTCTTGCCTGGATTACTGTGTGAGCCCCTACCTTTGTTCCACAATTGCTCTTACATGGTCTTCAAATTTGATACCCTGTTAAACCTGTATTTATACAGTATATTCTGCTAGTTGTCTCTCACACTCCTCCTAGAATGTGAGCCCAGTGAGGGGAGAGATTTTTGCTGTGGTGTCTCTAGTACCTAGAATAGCACCTGGCATATAGTTCACACTCATGTATTTAGATGAGTAAGAAGAGAAAGAAGAGAAAAACACTAGTAGACGGTAGCCTTAAGGCCAAATAATTCAGCTCTCGACAGTTACCAAGAATCAATTGTTTATGCTCCTAAAGTGGTTTATGCCAGGCTATTATAATAACGATGTAACCAGCTAAATATTACATTATCTAATAAAATAAACACGGGAAAATATTTCTGGGAAAACGAAGGTGAATGCTTTGTTAAAAATCCGATGAAGGCAAGTTGCAAAAAGATTGCTTTGAATTTGCTGGTGAGAACAACTATAAATTTGGAGAAAACCATAAAATATCTGCAATGTTTTTGTACTCAAATTGCCTTACAAAATTTTAAGTTCTAAGTCCAGTTTTTAGGAGCCAATTTGGAAGTAGCATGTGATGCTTTATTGGTGCGGTTTTTGCTTGGAAGATCTTGCAGAATTCCAGTTGGCAGACCCATATTCAAATTTAAAGCTTGCCTCTATAGTAAAAGATTGATAAATGCATACAAATTGCTATTTTAGGCTCAAACAAAATACTTAATGTATCATTTTTATAATTTCATGTTCCAAATATTTTTTAAATTATTAGTTTCATTTGGGGCTTATTTTAGGACCATTGTGATTGTGAGTACACATGCCTTTTTGGTTTTTATTCAGGCATAATGTACAGCATACATATATTTGTCTATATCTAATTTGTTTTCCTTGGCAATATATCTTGGAAAGCATTTAGTACCAGTAAGGATAGAATATCTTTATAACTTAAAAAAGTTGAATAGGATTCCACTTTATGAATACAATTTATTTTGCTTCTTTCCTATGGTTACCTAGATTATTTTACATTTTTTAAATAAAAAATGCCACAAAGAATTCTTTGTGCCTGCATAATTGTATTGTGTGTGAATACATCTATAGAATAAATTCCCAGAAGTGATATAGTGTTGCATTTCATTTTGATGGCTTTTGAACTAATTGACTTCTGTTCAGGATTTATGTATTAAAACTTGCCATGTGGTACATTGTTATTTTTGAGGAACCAATATTTTAGTCTGAACTTGTAATTAAAATGATCTAAATTCATGTAGAAGATATGTTTATGATTTTGAATCTGGAACTCTTTAGCCTAAATACCCACTTCCCACTTGAGTAATTGTTTTTGAACCTTTAAAAAATTTTTAATAAAAGTTTTTGATAACAGGAGATAATCTTAGGCCCACAGCTATCATATTATAGCAGAACACACTGTATCTCCTCCTATTCTGCCAAGAATCCGTGCTTCATAAATATCAATCCAGGTCATTAGGAGGCATAGCCAATCTCAAAAAGAATGATTATATTTACAATTTTGCTGTTCTTTTCATGTGTTAGGTTTTTATAAAGTCCACACATGCATATAATTTTTTAAATAAACTTTCTTAGATTGCCGGACTATTTCACAAATTTTTCTGAATTAGGTTTTGGATGAAATTCAGTATTTCTTCTCCATCTTGTTAGTAAGAAAATTAATTGTAAATGAAATTTCTACGACATTACTTTGTCCTTGAAGTTTGTCTTTTGAGTTGCTCCTTGCCAGTAGTTCATGACCTGCACAGAATAAAATCCACAGAAGTCTGTCATCAGCTATATTCTGTGAGTATTTTCAGCTGGATTGTTGAACTTGTTTAGACTTACATCATCTGGGGGACAATCTCAATTCACAGCTGAAAATTAAATATGCTGCAAAACTACTTATAAATTCCCTGTTTATATTGAACCTTTGCTAGGGAAAAAAAATTCCTGGGGGAATTTCATTTATCCTGCCTTTTAAAGGGATAAATATTATTCAAATCACCTTGGAAACAGCTGGGCCACAGTCATGCAGTAAGTTTAGTATCACTTTCGGAGTTAGATGGTGTTAGTCTGAAGTTGACAATATTGATTTTCTGTCATATTTAAGAGTTATTTTTAAAATAAAGGGAAAAATTTGTTGTTGTTTTTTAAAGTTTATAGTCTATCACTAGGTTTAAGAATGACGTAAAAGATTTAACTATCCTGAGAATGGTGAATTATTTTTTTATTAAGAATATGTTAAGTAAAAAAAAAAAAAAAAAAAGAATATGTTAAGTACTATTATCCTTTTTGGTTAGGTCTTACAGGGTACTGTATGTAAAAGAAAATAGATCTTACTATTTTTTTTTTTTTTTAAGATTTTATTATTTTTAGAGAGAAAGGCAGGGAGGGAGGAAGAAAGAGAGATAAACATCGATGTATGGTTGCCTTTCACTTGCTTCCAGCTATGAACCTGGCTGAAGACCTGGCTTGCAACCTGGTCATGTTCCCTGGCTGGGACTCGAACCAGCAACTTTTGGGTTCGCAGGCCAGTGCCTTACAGCCTTACTATGTTTTTTAAGGTACTTAAATGCAGTGACTATTCTGAATGTGTTCGAGTGTGTGTGTATGTGTGTGTGTGTGTGTGTGTGTGTATTCATACTGACATACACATGCATCTACATATATGTTATGTATACATTTATATAGTATATATGTATATACATATATTTTTTCCTAAGTTTAAAATATATTTCATTTTAAAATGGTAGAGGGGCCTATAAAAAATGCTTTGGTAGGCATTTGGAGCAGCACTCTTTTTCCAGTTCACCCTAAGACAGAACTGAGTAGTAATCAGGAAACATATTTAAGGACAAAGGGTAGAGCCAGTGACCCATCTCAACATGGTCAAACATGGTTTGGTTTTGTAGAAAGTAAATTTCAAGCATTTCCTGTTTTGCATCTTCAGAGACCTCAGGGGTCATATACTACGCAGAAAAATACTAGCTGTTATTGGAGTAAGTGAGTGTGGGTGTATGCTTGTAAGGAAATAGAGCTCAGTGCACCTTTTGTCGACTAGGTTCTTTTGATGCCTTAGCATTTGGCACTAAGGAGATGGCCATCCTACTTCCATGGTACTTGAGCATTATTGCAACTTCATTTTCCCCAGTTATAGATAAGAGCTTACTGAGGAGTACACCTTGCCCCCTATGACTGTCTAGCATGTCACTTTGTGTACTTATTAGAGGGCATCGTGATGTTTTAGGTATAGGAAAAAGATGGCTTTGGTGGGAACTGTCAGTCTGGTCTTCACAGGGACTCCCCCCTCCAGGAAAGTCTCCTGCAAAATGGGGAGAGGTTTCCTAAAATATGAGGCCCCATGACTGCATTTGTATGTAAGGCAGTGCCTTCCACGGAAACAGGTAGGATGAAAAACACAAAGCAGCTTCAAAGAAATTATAATTTATATCCTCACAGGTTCAAAAGGATATCATAGTGCTCAAATTAGGACACATTGGTATATAAAAACACCAATCAGAACAAAAACATGTTCCTGAAAATAAAAAATCAGATTGCTTAATCCTCCCTTACCCATCACTAACATACAATCTTTCGGTGTTAATTTTATACGCGGTTGGAAAAAAGGGCACAAATTTAGAATTAAAAGAAGCAACATTTTAAGAGTACACTATTATATACTAAAGTGTCCCTGGACTGCGGTGCTAGAAGTGACTTTTTAAGGGATTTTTTTGTTTGTTTGTTTTTTAAGATTTTATTTATTTTTAGAGGGAGGGGAAGGAAAGGGGGAAAAAAAGACATAGGCATTGATCAGTTGCCTCTTTGCACCCCCAGCTGGGGACTGAGCCTGCAACCCAGGCACATGCCTGGACCAGGAATCGAACCAGCAACCTTTCACTTTGTAGGACAATGACCAACCAACTGAGCCACACTGACCAGGGTTATTGGTCAGGGGTATAAGTGACTTTTTAAGTTTCCTATTTACATTTTTCTGTATTTCTCAAACTTTCCATTGGAAAAAAAAGGCCTAACAATTCAAAGAATTAGCTTTATACCATTGTTTAGACATTAGCCACTGTAAGGAAAGCAGCTGACAGGCCATTACTGATAATTATTGATAATTAATGAGAATTATTCTAATCCTCTCATAAATTATAAATGTTCCTTTTAAGTAAACCGTATTACAAATGATCAGAATGTAAATGTATGAAAAGAACTCACCAGTTTGAGTCCCCACAAAAAAATTAATAAGTAAAATACAAGTATGACACTTGAAAAAGTCTTGTGGATACTTAATATTATGAATGAACAGTGATTTTGCTGATAATATATTAGGACTGTTTATAGTTTTAAAAGTGCTCAGACATTCTATGCTGGGTGATAAGACATATTCTCTCTCCCCCACTCATTGACAACTAGAGAATGGATATGAGACTTAATCATGGTCCGTCTGATAGCTCCACATGGAACTTTAGATGTTGAGGGATTACCACAAAGACATACTGGGCCATTAGTAGCTTCCAGACAGAGATTGTAGAATCCAGGGCCTGATGGGGTAGCATCCTCTCACTGAATCTTTCTTTCTTTCTTTTTTTTTTTTTTAATTTTTTTTAAAGATTTTATTTTATTATTTCTAGAAAGAGGGGAAGGGAGAGAGGCAGAGAGGGAGAAAGACATCAATGTATGGTTGCGTTTCACCTGCCTCCAGCCACAGACCTGACTGGAGACCTGGTTTGCAACCTGGTTTCGTGCCCTGGCTGGGGAATCGAACCTGTGACCTTTGGGTTCACAGGCCAGCGCCTTATCCACTGTGCTACCAGCCAGGGCTTCACTGAATCTTTCTTGTAGCCACAACTTGACTAATGCCATGTCTGCCTTCATTCCTGACCCAATGTGGTTCTCTAGAATTTAGTAGATTCCATAGATAATCTGACACCTCTCAGTATTATTAACAATAGGCTAGTTCGTGCCACAGTAACGAGTGTATAGTTATTGAGACTTGTATACAGAGTTTACCTCATGTCCCTTTGAATGTCATAGCCCCCATTCAATGGCCTTGCACACTGTAGGTGTTAATATTTGGTGTTGAAACAGAATTTAGTGACTTTCACTAATTAATTTTTCTTATTTTGGATATGTCTAGCAGGCACTTAGTTGTGACTTGCCAGTGCATTCAGCAGAAGATATATTGAGTGTCTTTTGCATACCGGACACTGTTCTAGATGATGGAGACACAAACAGGAAAGAGATAGCTTTCCTTCATGAAGCCTACATTCTCATTAAAGGAAGATAAAACATAAACATGTAAACCAATAAATTATTTGGTGGGGGGGATGTTGTGTGGGTATTAAATGGTAATGGACAAATACAATAAAGATTAAATTGAAAGATGATGATTTGGGTATAGGTAAGGGGTATGAAGACAGTTAAATGGAATAATGTAGCAGGGAAAGGGGACTGTTTTAGCTAGGGTCACCAGGGGTAGACTTTGCGGTAAGGAAAGTAGATAGAAAGATCTACAGAAAGAGTATTCCTATGTGAAAAAATGGGAAATGCAAGTGTCCTGAGGCAGAAATGAACTTACTTGGTGTGTGTGGTTAGAACCTAGCGACTGAGAGGAGAATGGGAAGAGATGAAACGAAAGAGCCTGGCAGAGGCACTACGGACCCCTGTAAGAGTTTCAAATAGGAAGCCTTTGTAGGATTGTAAGCAGGAAAGTGACACTGCGAATTGACTTACACTTTTGAGAGATTGTTCCAGCTGTTCTGTGCAAGCTGAACTTTAGGGAAGAAGCCCGGAGGAAGAGGAATTGGTTAGGAGCCTGTTGCAAAAGGCAGATAAAAGGTATTGCTTACTTGACTGCAGTTGCGCTATGGAGAAGTGGTTTCTACTGGCTGTTTCCAAGCACGGATGTTCTTCTATAAGAGAGTACTAGCATGCAAGGCACTTCAGCACATGCTTTCCAATGTACAGTTGCAGGATGAGATTTAGAATCTGTAATAGGATCCAGAGCAGGTGTGTGTATGATGCTGATTGCTTAATGTGAAGGAGAGGGTAAAATGCCAGAAGGTGTTCTTCTGTTTGTAGGGAGGCAGGCATTGTGATCAGGACAGTATTATGGGGCTGAAACTTGCACCCAGGAATATTAGCGTACTGAGTGTTCTACTGAGTGTTCTACTCTGCTTTGGTGATCTGTGTATTGTTAATGTCCTCTAAACGATCAATGTTGCTATCAGTAGTGAGTGATAGAAACACTAGAATGCATCACACAATGAATAAAATCATGAAACTTTAAGTGTATGAAACATTTACTATGACCATGAAAAAGTGGAAGTGCTGGGCACTAAGCTATCTGAAGTCAAATTGCTATTGAAAGAGAAATGACTTATTGTGGAGCTATCACAGTGGCATTAATTTTGTATTCTCAATATTCTAGAAAACAGATTTTATAATCAGTCTAGGTTACTCTTTCAGAAAAAAACACTTGACTCTCAATCATTTCCATTGAAATGATCACTTAACCAGGAATAAGCTTTTTATCTAATGTAGGTTCTTTTAAGATACCATATCATTTAGAAGAATTTCCAATAATAGCATTCCAGAGTAAAATAAGTATTAAAGGAGAAAAAATTTGCTTAATTTTGCTACAATATTTCTAAAATACTATTATTTAACATGTAATAATTATGTAAGCTATTGGCATATTTTAAATGTTTTATATTAACTCTTTAAAATCCAGTATGTACTTTGAGTATATGTAAAAATATGTATGGGTGTAAAGGTATTTTTGCATGTGTTTGGTAATATTGCAATTCATATTACTTAAAAGAGTAATTCTTTAAACAAATGAATTAATGTAGGCATTTTGGAGTAATGAAAGGAAAACTGTGTTAATATGATTTGAGAAGCTGACAGGAGGCAGTAATTAAATGGTGAATTGTCTGAAAGTGAAAGGAAAAAAAAGAAAAAAGTACACATTGGTGGTTACAGAATAGACGGGGATGTTGAGAAGAACAAAGGAAATAGAGAAACCAAAGAACTTACATGCATGACTCATGGACATGAACTAAGGGGGGCATTGCTAGAGGAAATGGGGTATTGGGTGGTGGATGGCAAAGGGGGAAAATCGGGACAGTTGTAATAGCAAAATAAATATATTAAAATAATGATTAAATAAAATATAGAAGAATGTCCTTGCCGGCCAAGTCTTATATGAGTAACTTAATAGCAAAAATCACTATATAACTAGAGAAATAAACTAAAATTAGATTGGATTATGGGATACCAAGGGGCTGCCCTGAAGAAATATATAATTTAGGGACAAAATAAAAAGTTATTTATGTACTTGGGCTTTTACTTCCTCTCCCACCCCTCCTTGATCTCTACCCCAAGGCTCTAAGATAGAGAAGCCTGTTCCTAGGATTCTCATTTGAAGGTCAAGGCCAAGGAGAGATTGACTTGGACACAGCCCTGCTGTAGAATTGATTCACCGTTTTTAGATCCGTTGGGTGTCTGAATTAATTAATTATGATTATTATTATTTTTTTTTTTTTGTAGAAACACAATTTTCTAGCCAGACTGGAAATGCATTGTGTTTTTCTCATCAAAAATCTTGGGGTCTCTCCCTAGAGGTCTTCTCTGTCAAAGACACCTTTCCTCTTTACTTTGGTTCTTATGTTCCATATGTAAGCAAAGAACAACTAGATAGGATAAGGTCACTCTAGAAAAAGACTGTAAGACGAGCTGTTAAGCATTATTCAGCTGATGGGGTTGTGTAGATGCAAGGGAAGGTGGGGTAATATGATCAGGTTCTGGAGCTGTGACCTGATGTTTCCAAACAGCCTCCTTTCCTTTCTCCTTGCCTTTGGCTCCTACATTCCAGCACCTCTCCTTCCCTCTTCAGGGGCAGTGGGGCCCTCACAGACTGATTTGACAGGTGTGTAAGGAAGGAATGGAGCTTGCTCTAGGAAGAGCAACTTCTGCTACTTATTCCAACCCAGATAGTTTCCTTGAACATCCTTCTTCCCTTGTTACTTGTAACATTAGCAAATCACGCAGAATGTAAATACTCTGGTTCAGCACACATAAGAGACAATTTTCTTGGGATTCAACTTGCCATCAGCCTTTCATGCTATCTTTAAGGGATCTCCCTCCACCTGACCTTGCAGGTACCTCTAACTAAAGATATAAACTGGGGTCATCATCTCTGTTCTCCCCTCATCGCAGAAAACACCAACCTTTTCTCTGTCTCCTGCTGCAGTGAAAGGTAGCACCGTTCTTCCCTCAGCCAGTTGGATATTCTAAGAGTCATCCTAGACTCTTGCACCTTTCGTATCCATTTTCGTTGGATGTGTCTCCTAAATACACTTCTAATCCTTTGCTATATCTTTCCTCATGGTCACTGCCCCAGTTCAGGCTCTCATTATTTCTCTGAAATTTGGAAGCACCTGATGTTTTTGTCTTTACTTTTATCCAAATGGTTTGGTTCATCCACTTTGTTACAGTGTTGTATATAAAATGAGATTCTAACCAATGAGGCCAATGAAATAAAAATCTCATAGGAGGAAGGGTCAGTGAAGATCATTATTTTATTTTTTTTTAAAGATTTTATTATTTTTCAGAGAGAGGGCAAAGGAGAGAGGAAGAGAGGGAGAGAAACATCAATGTATCTATCATTGGTTGCCTTTCACCTGCCTCCAGCTGCAGACCTGGCTGAAGAACTGACTTGCAACCTAGTAATGTTGCCCTGACTGGGAATCGAACCAATGACCTTTCGGTTTGCAGGCTGTCATTATTTCTTATAAGCCCTGCAGGCTCTTGCAGTGTGTGACTAGGGTTAAGAATCAGTAATGGACTGGAAAAATTTGAAATGTCTGAGTCAGACCGTATACAAGGTCTTTATGACCTTGGACATCTTAGCTGCTGCCATTTCTGCTTCTGACAATAAATAACCATAAACTACTTGTGCTTCCTCTTACTTTCATGCCATTGCATACTATTGCCTGGTTTTATGTGTTAGTCTGTGGAGATTTGCCTATTAGAAATGTTCTGGAACTAAAGCACTGTTTCTATGGGTACCATATTATTTCATTCTCCATTTTGGTAGGTATTGCATTGACTCATGAGAACCTTCAAAATAATTTGGGGCTTGTGTGCTTCTCTCTGTTACCTCACTTTTTCCTCTTGTCATCCTCATATTTAATTGCAAGTCCTAGGAAACCTTTATAGTTAGGATGGTATTATGTCAGAGCTTTTTTTTTTTTTTTTTAAATATTATTTCCAGAGAGAGGAAGGGAAAGAGGCAGAGAGGGAGAGAAACATCAATACATGGTTGCTGAGAGAGCCTTTTGAAATGCCAGGCCTTCATGGTTCTGAACATGCTTGTACATTCTGCCCCGGAGGAGCTCTGCCCTGGTACTAAGCTATCCCAGTCTTTATGAATTATGCCACCCGCAGCGTAGGTCAGGGAGTCAGGTGGATGTGCGGTGTACAGGGAGCTTTGACACATTGCATCTCAATTTGATCTCATTGCACCATAGGGAGTAAACAGGGAGCTATTACTTGTCCACTTTACAGGTGTGGGAGATGCAGGTTCATTTTACTCTTTTCAACCTGACTTATAGATATACAATGAAATCTCTACATTGTTGACAGGGTCCACAATGTGCTATGACCCATTGAATGATGCTTAGCTACTCATTACTAAGAGGGTTTGGGTGCAGTGTTTGTTTTGTAGAAGCTTGTTGGTATTGGTATAGCCATAATTTGAGGAAACTTACTTTCATAATATTCCCTCACTATTGTTTAGAAGCCTAATCACCTCAGACTTTTCCAGGCCTCATTTTCCTCTTCCGTAGTCCATCATTATCACCCTTTGGTCAGTTTGGGCCATGGCACCTCTGTGAAGGAGAAAGGAACACTTGTGTGGTTGGATGTTGTTTTTCCGAGGCTTGAGCTGTGAGTCCCTCAAATAACTTGGTCACGTCTCAAAGACCCAAATGCAGTGTTGGGACTGTGTCATTGGGCCTAACTATAGTGCTGAAAACAGTGCTTTTCAGTGAGAGGAGAAGTCTTTGAGTTCCACAATGAAACATCCATGTAGATTAGCTCTGGTGTCTGGCCATGGTGCTTCCCATTTCCTGTCTCCAATCTTGCAAGGCTCCATGCATTTTGCAGTGAGGTTCTAAAAGTTAAGCCCAGCCCGGGCTGGTGGTGCAGTCGATAAGGTGCTGGCCTGCGAACCCAAAGGTTGCTGGTTCAATTCCCCAGCCAGGGCACATAACCAGGTTGCAAACCAGGTCTCCAGCCAGGTTCATAGCTGTAGGCAGGTCTTTCTCCCTCTCTGCCTGTTTCCCTTCCCTTCTCTCTAAAAATAATAAATAAAATATTTTAAATAAATAAATAAAATTAAGCCCATTGGGCTAGTTTACGAGACCATGGCTTTTATTTTTATAATCTTGCTCTTCTTGGATTTAAAAATTAGAAGACACTATAAATAACAAGTGACTGTATCTGACTTCTGTCACTTTTGAATGTTCATACAGAGCAAGTCTACGAGAATAAGGATTTTTCTTCTACTGCCTGGAAGGAGAAAAAGATCATTTTGTTTTAAATAAATCTATTGAGATACATGTTGCTGGTATCTAATCAAGCTCTGAATTTGAGCTCAATTAGAGCTTTGATAAAAAGAAAGGGGAAAGGAAACTTGAAAGAATGCTGTCCCATTCATGAAAGACTTGCATGTTTTAGTTCCCAAGTAAATAGAATAATGGGACCATGCATGTTCCATCCAGGCATTTTCCACCCAGAGAATAATTCCCTTCCTGGCTTCTCAATGAATAATGCATTATTTCTGAAACTCAATATTCCTTTGATTTTCCTTTATGTTTAGCTTTCTGAATGATTTTCAAGCAAGGCAATTCAAGGATTTGAAATAAATGCTTTATCAACAAATTTACTTGAAGTCCAAATAACTTCTTGGCTATTATCTCCTAATATTTGAAATATATTTTTTTTCTCTCTAAAGAAAGTCAAAGATATTATATTTATTAGAATAATGAAGCACCTTGGACAGTCTTCAAGGTGAAGGCAGTTTGAAACCAATACACATTTGTGTTTTAGAACAAAGAGCTTAATGGGGGTACTTTTTTTCTTTATTTTTATTTCCCTGCTGAAAAGGTTCCAAAAAGAAAGCTTGCATTCAACACAAATAGGCTCTTTGGAGATTAAATCTTGTTTGTTTACATTTTGTGAAACTTATTCCTTAAGGCTCGTCCAATGCCACCATCCCAGTCCAAGCCAGGGTTCACCTCCGCTACAGATTCAAAAGCTCTTCTGGGGTCGTATCTACTTGCTGCCCACTCCTTATGTAGCTTGTTATACACATGGAGTGAGATGTAATGGGGCATGGCAGTGCCCACCTGTTCTTTTGGCTCCTGTTCTCTTAGCTGAGGACCCCAGGTCACCCCGGGTTGATACAGTGGGGGATTTTAATGCTGCTTCATAACCTCCATTTTTCCTGGGAGCCAAATGGGTGATTTTGGGAACCAAAAAGCTGGGATTAAGACTATCTGCCTTTCCATTCCTTTTACAGCTTAGTAGACTCTTAACGATTCAAAATACTTGGGGGGAAAAAGAAGAGAACAAAGTTAATCTAAATTGGCAAAAACATCTAAAGCATAAAATTTGGTTTAAAATATTTAATATTAATTTAAAGAAATGGGAATATAACAGTATTTTCTGGAGCATGGACTCTGGATCCAGCTTCTTAAAAAACAGAAACTTTAGGGTTTGTTTTCTGTCCAACCCTTTCTAGTATCATAGGTTTGAGCAAGTTATTTAACTTTTCTGGGTCTCAGTTTCTTCATCTGCATGATGCAATGACAGTTTCTGTCTCATATGACTGCTATGCAGATTAAATGAGTTAATATTCATAAGCAATATAGAAAATACAATTAAGTGATTGTTGAGTAAAATAAAATTAAATGTCTTATCATTGGAAATTACTATTTTGAAAGAGGCTCATGCTACTGAGCATATACAAACAATATATTATTGTTATTGCTAAAATCTGAGTGATTTTTTCTTAGCACTTATTTACTCCTTACAATAAAGCTAACATAGTAAATGTAATCTTTTTGTTTGTTTTTTGATGAGAAGACAGAGGTACAAAAAGTAATTTGCCTAAATTCACTCAGTTTATTAAATGACAGAAGAAGGATTTTGAGCCCAGTAGACCTGAGTCCAGAAACTGTGCCTTGACAAAATATTGAAGGACATATGTTATACAGTGCTTATCTCTTGCCTAAAAAAATCTTACGCTATTAAAAACCATACCTCTATAAGCATCAAAGTGTGTAACCCCAATGTCGTTTTTCATGTCTCAGTTGCTTTAGCAACTCGGTGTTTTGCTGGAAGTAATCATCATCCTAAATGTCTCGTAAGTACTCTGTTCTAGGAGGGTCTGAATTAATGCTATTTGATTAAATTATTTTTATCATCATTAAAACTTTTTCTAATGATTTCAGAATATGAACATTTCAGATGGTGATCTGGTGGCTTTGAATTGCAGTCTTTTTGTGTTAAATTGAAATTATTTCACCTATGGCTGCTTGCTTTGTAATTCTCTATCTCTATAATTTTTTGGCCTCTCTTTTTTTAATTTTTTCTCGATACCTCTCACTGTCCCTGCAGGTGCCTTCATCGTCTGCTGGACGCCTGGACTGGTCTTGCTACTTCTCGATGTGTGCTGTCCACAGTGCGATGTTCTGGCCTACGAGAAATTTTTCCTCCTGCTGGCGGAGTTCAACTCGGCCATGAACCCCATCATCTACTCCTACCGCGACAAGGAGATGAGCGCCACCTTTAGGCAGATCCTCTGCTGCCAGCGCAGCGACCACGCCAGCGGCCCCACCGAAGGCTCCGACCGCTCCGCGTCCTCCCTCAACCACACCATCTTGGCTGGCGTTCACAGTAATGACCACTCGATGGTTTAGAAGGAAACAGAGAAGGCAGCCACCGCCTCCCGAGGAGTGAAGGGCCTTCCCCTACCCCAGGGCCAGGCGTCAGAGAGAGCAAAAATAAACTCATGTACTGAAACACTAACCAATGGCAGTATTTGTTCCTAGACCCAGCAAGACTTGATGTATGTTGGAAATTAGCTATGGGACAGCCCTCATCCGGATCCCCATTCCTTCCAAAAGTATCGAGGGGAGGTCTTACAGTGGAGTTCATCAACAGGCACTGGCCTGTGCATTTAGATAAGACGACATTCACTAGACGTCAGAGGATTTTGTGTGGTTTGGTGCAAGGCAGAATAAATTCTGACTAATTGAATCCACAACCTCATTTACATACACTTCCCTTTTTTATTTTTAAAGGATACATTTCATTTAATAAACATGTTTATGCCTATCAGCATGCTTGTGATGGATAAGACTGTAGACTGTTTTTAAACTACCATAACTTCACTTTTTCCTAATGTAGGAAAACTGTATATTAGAATTATGGTGTTTTATTTTTCTTAGAAAGCATGCATGTAATATATGGATGCAGTATGCCTTACTTAAAGAGAGAAAAGGGTATTAATTTTAAATCTTCTAGGAAATAGAAGAACCTAGATGTCCAAGCCAGTATTTGTTTAGGTTATGAAACAAACAATACTCTAATCACAATATTACCTTCTTATTAAAGTGTTGTAACATGTATAAAACAAAAATGGAATGTAAGTTTATTACAAAATAACATGAACTCTAGAAAAGTCATAGAAGATACACAGTGATATTGTTCCCACATATTTATATCAAGATCAAGTACATCCAAGGAATTTTTAAATTGTCTGTGTTTTTCTGTATTATGAAATAATACATAATCATTGTAGAAAACTTGAAAAATGCAGACATGTATAAAACAAAAAATATAATTACTGATAATATCACAACCCAGAGGTAACCACTATTAACAGCTTTTCCTCTATGTATGCCTATATATATATATACATATTATATACCTTTTTATATAATTGGGATCATATTATAAACAATTTTATAACCACGTGTTTTTTTTTCACTACAGAATTGGCACATTTCCCTATGGCATTGAAATTTTACAAAAACAGTTTTCACAGATACATAATATTCCATTTAATGGATGCCACTCAGCTTATTTAACCATTTCCATATTTTGACTACTTAGGTTATTTCTAATTCTCATGATTATAAATGATGTTACAAAAATTTTGTGTACATAAAACTGCTCATATAATTGACTATTTACTTAGAACGTGTTCCCATGAAGGATTTTTTAAAAATGTGAAATGTCTTTTTATGCTCATACCTTTTGTGAAAAGGGATTTCCTGCTTTGCACCTCATGGGTGACCATTGTGAGGAAAGCCAGTTAAATTACCTTTTTACAAAGGAAGTCCAGTGGTTAGTTTAGAGTGACTCTTTTTTTTTTTTTTTAATTTTAATATAATGAGATGGATTAGAAATAGTCAACTGTCACAAATAACCAGGATACCCTGATTAATATGAATAGCAATTCCAAGTTTTGTTGGAGGGACCAGTTAATCTGTTCTTGGTAGCCATAACTGTAATGTGTCAATAGAGTTCCAGAAAATGCAAAATCAAACGTGTCAAGTGCATGAAGAATCTTCATGTTAAATATCTTGGGACCCTTCTCTTGGTTGAGTGTCAGTATGTGACTGGCTACTATGTGTCCACTAAGAATCACCCCAAATAGACTGCTGCCATATTAGGTGATACCTATTTAATTCGTTGTCTAGGGAAACTAGTAATTGCACCAGTTTGTTGTAATAAGCAACCAGTAAGTCACAGTCATGAAGCAGGTATGGGAAAGTCAGGAGTATGTTTAAGAGGAAGATGTCCCAAGGAGAATGATTGTCTAGGGTGGAGGAATTCAGTGCATAGCCACCATTAGACTGGAGGCTCGTCAAGTGCCCAAAGTGAAAAGACTGGGTTACCTGTTAGCAGAAAGGTGTTTGCACATATTTTATACAATACACAGAGCATTTTGTATTGGAAGTGAAAGAAATGAACTTGGGCTTTTACTCATGTGCATGTATTTTGAAGGAGATATGAACTATTTGAAATTAAAAGCATACTAATTGGACCTTAATAAATCCTTGTCACGCAGTGTTTGGCAGTGTGTGATTTTGGTCAGTGTGGCTGTTCTCGTTCAAGTCTTCGATGTGCATTGCACAGTGCCTTTCTTCCTGTGACCTTTTTTATTCCCCTGCCACAAGGGCTCCTGACTTCGGAGGTGAAGCTACCACCATATATGCTTCCTCAGCTCAGAACTACCTATTTCAGCCCGAGGAATAAGTCTTTCTAGTGTCCAGTTTATGTTTCATTAAAGTCTTAGGACAATACATTACTTCAACAGTATAACTGTTAGAGTAAGTTTCTTTTAGAAAAACACTCTGACTTTATAAGACCTTTAGAATGGCTTGTGAAAAAAAAAAAAAAAACAACTCAGTCGGGGTTTATAACATCACAGTGGTGTTTATGCTTATAGATTTAGTAACAAAAATGATAGGTATCTTCCTATGCTAATGATACTCATTTTCAATATATTGCTAAGGTGTTGGAAAAAGATAAAATGTTTATTCAAATGAATGTCTTAACTATTTGGAAGAGAATTCTGTACCTTTAAATTTAGGGTGGGGGCTAAGATTGTTTTAGAAATCAAATGTCTTAAGAGCTTTTCACAAATTAGCCACCACTCATGTATACTAATCCCCTTATCTCCACAGTTTCACTTAACATGATTTCAGTTTCCCCATGGTCAACCATGGTCTGAAAATATTAAATGGAAAATTCCAGAAATAATTGATAAGTTTTAAATTGCATGCTGTTCTAAGTACCATGATGAAATATCATATGACCTGCTTCATCCTGATGGGATGGGAATCATCCCTCTGCTCAGCATCTCCACACTGGATACCTCTTCCTACCTTTCAATTCTGCTGTTGTGGTACCTTTTGTAGAATTGTAGAATTAAGCAATTGCAACAGAGCCTAGTTCTCAACGTCTCTAAAATGTTCACTGTCTGACCATTTACAGAGAAAGTATGCTAATCTGAGGTTCAGAGAATTCCGTTTTCAATCATTCCATCCTCATTTTACTGTATGTTTACTGGAAGAGAAAAGAGAAACTGGGCACATTATGATCTCTTGAGCTCTAAACTGCAGAGAAAATAATCACAAATGCATTTTTAATAATAAACATAGCCCTGCCTGGTGTGGCTCAGTGGATTGAGCACCAGCCTGTGAATCCAAGTGTGGCTGGTTCGATTCCCAGTCAGGGCACATACCCAGGTTGTAAACCAGGTCTCCAGTCAGGTCTGTAGCTGGAGGCAGGTGAAAAGCAACCATTCATTTGATGTTTCTCTTTCTTTCTTCCTCCCCCCTTCCCTTCTCTCTAATAATAATGAATAAAATATTTAAAAAATAATAACATAACTTTATTTTGAAACATTCTCAAACTTATGGAAAAGTTTGCTGAATTTATAGAACATTTGTTCCTGAACCATTTATAAGTTGCTAACATGGTGCCCGCCACCCTTGCGTACTGTGTGATTGTTACAGACGAGGACATTAACCACCTCAAGGCAATCATCAATATCAAGAAGTTACTATGGGTACATAAACTAACATTTAGTTCACAGACCCCATTCAAGTTTTAACCTATTTTTCCAATAATGTTTCTTATAGCAAAAGAATCCAGTCAAGGATTACTGGTTGTATTTAGTTCTTGCACCTATTAAGTCTTCTTTAATCTTGAATAGTCCCTCAGTGTTTTCTTGACCTTTATGTCCTTGACACTTAAAGATCACAGGTCAGTTCGTTTGTGGAATGTCCCTCAATCTGGGTTTGTCTGATACTTCTTCATGATTAGAATCATACTGTTTATCTTGAACAAAGTAACAGAAGCACTGCTGTGGTTCTTACTGTATCCTGTGGAGAGGCATGTGACATTGCCTTGTTCCATTATTGCTGACGTTAACTTTGACTCCTTGATTAAGGTGATTCTACCAAATTTCTCCACTCTGTGAAAACTACGTTTTCCCCCTTTATAATAAGGATTTGTAGGAGCTATTTTGTTCTTTATCCAATTTTGAAATCTAGTCTCAGCCAAATGAATTCCTTTTCTCTTGAAAATGCATCAGCTCTCGACCATGAGAAAAAATTACATCCTCTCTTATTATCTCCCTATTTTTTTTTACATCAGTATGAGCTGGTGAATTCTGATTTTGTTCAATTAGTTGTAATGTTGCTATCACTTAAAAATTAAACTTTTGAGATAATTTTAGATATGTATGCAGTTATAAAAATAATGTGGAGCTATCCCTCTACACTTTAGCCAGTTTTCCCTTCTGGTGGTATCTTGCAAAATCACACATCACAACCAGGATATTGACATTGATACAGTATATGTAAAGAACAGTCCTATATCCACAAGGATCTTGCCTGTTATACTTTTATAGCTACACTCAATTGCTATGCCCTCCCCTGACCCTTAGCAACCACTAATCTGTTTTCTATTTCTTCAATTACATTTTAGCCATGTTTTTCATACTGAAGCTTCTAAAGCTACTTTATAACAGTGATTTCAGGGTGTGGAGCTGATATATTGGGTTGGCCAAAGGGTCCACTTAGTTTTTCCTGTGAAATAAAAGACACATTTTTCATTTTCACCAAAGACTTTATTGCTTTGGTTATTTTCAGTATGTCTGCTATCTCCTGTGTGGTATAACAATGATTTGCTCTCATGTCTTAATTTGATTGCTATCAACTTCGACTGGTCTACCTAATTGTGGAGCATTGTCTAGTGAGAAATCTTTAGTAGGAAATGTCATAAACCACTTTGACACACAAAAGTACGTCACACAAATACTGCACAAATATTTCTTTGCATTTCAGGTGCATTTTTATTTTTCTTGAAATAGTAAAGCATGATATACTGAAAATGTTGCACATTTTCTTCCATCTTCAATGTTAAAATGGCTACACAAAAATTCACCGATTTTGGTAAGTTTCTTGAAAATGCTTGCTGATATGACAGCTCTCACAATATAACAAAATTGTTTCAAATGAATTTATAGACAACTATCTGCTATTAGAGCCATTGCATGGAGAAAACCAAACAGACTTTTTGGCTAACTGAATACTTACTTAGGGCGTGCGTGTGTGTTTGTGTACGTGTGTGTGTGTGTGTGTGTGTGTGTGTGTAGTCTATCCAGAGAGAATTTTGTGATTATAAAAGCCACACAAGCCCTGGTTGGTGGCACAGTGGATAAGGTGACAGCCTGCAAACCCAAAGGTCGCTGGTTTGATTCCCAGCCAGGGCACATAACCAGGTTGCAAGCCAGGTCCGTAGCTGGAGGTAGGTGAAAGGCTACCATATACTGATATCTCTTTCCCTTCCCCTCTCTATAAAAATAATAAATAAAATATTTTTTTTAAAAGCACAAATATATAAATATTTTAAGGAATACAGAAATGAAAACTAATCTCTTCCAAGGCCCTGTAGGATGGAAACTAGACCACAGTTCTTTGTTGATCATATTACCTGATAAATGATAAATGTCGACATTCACAAAATGACTTCACAGTTTGTTTTGTGGCATTCTCAATGTCTTCCCATTGGCATCAGGGGAGCCAGGCTTTGTTTTGCTTTGTTTTGAATGACATTGTTTATCATCTGTTTGCACCTTATCTCTAATATTTCATTTTCCTTTCCGGAAATTAATCTTGCTTCACTTTAGGTCCTTCTACTCAACATAGCATAGTGCTAAGTAGTCCTTAATATCTGTTTGTTTACATGAGATTAAATGTGTGCACCACAAGTAAAGGCACTCTTCATGAAGAAATATTCCTTAGTTCCATAACCCTGAAGGTTTTCATTTATGTCTAAGAATATTGCAGTTAAAATTAAGTAGGAACTTATAAAACCAAAGTCAAGGCCTTTGAATGCTATAATGTTTTATCAATATTTGTGCTTTCTGAAGTATTTTGTTTAACTTTGGTATACTTTGCTAAGATTTTTAGTATTATTATATGTTGAATTTATAATGTGATCTTATACCTTACAGAAGGCAGACAATTTGCAGTCTGATTTTCGCAACAACCTTGTTAGACATGAGGGAACTATGTCTTAGAAAAAGTTGGGGGCCTAATTTTTGTTGCCTACCAAATTATTTAAATCTAATTACCTATTCTTTATATTGTAACCAATAATTTTTCATAAGTATTTGTCTATGTTGGCTACCCAACAATAAGTTCCTTCTGAGGTATGGTGCATTACCTTTTATAAAATTCTTTAAAGAACTTAACACAGTAAAAGTAATAGAGAGTAACATGAAATAATGAGCAGGGGCATGAATTGTTCATTCTGGTGCTCATTTTGCCGCATGTTCCCATGTTAGATTATAAATTCTTAGAGAAGGAAGTAATCTTGTACTTTCCATCTCCTTTTTCTGATCACAATGGCTAGAACAAAACCAAAAACGTGGTGCCATCTTACATGTTCTTGCTTGAGAACTATAAGACCATAATTAGGTGGTGTTATAGTTGTTATTACTAGCACTCATTCTTAAATGTATTCATTTGCAAGTACTTTTTGAGAGCTGTTTAAATACTAGATCCTGATAATACTGCTATAAATGAGATATGCAAAACCTTAAATAGAACTTAGATTTTAGCAGGAATGAGGGAGAAAATGTGAAGAAATAAAAGAAAAATTATCTGTTGTATGAAGAATTATGAAAGAAACTTGCATGACATATAAATTAAGGAAAATGAAAGGGATAGAGAAGGCAGGAAAGTGACTATCTTTTAAAGAATAGGCTAGAAAGGCTTCATTTTAGGACAGGAACTGTCATGCCCTTTGTTTTCTCAAAGCACCCACTTTGGGCCTGACTTGCGCAAAGGTGTGGCTCAGTCAAGCTCTTGAACTTGTACCCACTCATAACCAGTGCACATCACACAACCCATTAGTAAAATGGGCACATGTAGCATAAGTAGACAGGAACTCCAGGCAAGATGTGTAAATCCTTGGTGAGAGAATGCATGTCTTTTGGAAAGAAGGGAATATATAGTAGACTAGACTATGAGAATGAGGCTTGAATCACAGGCAGGCATGATTTCTTGAGTAATTTTGAAATTCATTTCATCCTGAGAATTACAAGCACTGAGTGGAATGATTAAGTGAATGGGGTAGCACAGTCCGGTTTACACTTTAGAATAAATCAAACAGAAGGCAGCCTAGAATAAAAATACAAGGTTAAAGGCTGTCACATGAGCTGAGATGAAAGATGAAAGTTGTGATGAAGGTCCAGAGGGGATGGGAGGATTCAGGGGATTGTACAGGTGAGGTCATACCTGGCCCCTGGAGGGCTGAGGATGTGATATGATGAGATATGAAACCGTTTGAGGAGCAAGTTTTCAGGAAAAACAAAATGAGTATTTTTTAAAGATCTATGAGCTATCCAAGGAGAACTTTGCAGTAGAGGCAAAGCTGTGTGATAAATGAAGCTCAGGTTATGTCTCTGGATGGAAGATCTAACATTTGGAGTCTGTGTTCTTCTGCTGTTTGCCTGCCCCATTTCTCCTTAAGACAGGCACAGAGGCTTTCATCTGTTTGAATAGGAAGGAACACAGGGAGAAATAAGAGTAAAACTTAGTTTCTGAAAATATTATCCAGAACTATGTGGAGATGTTAGCTTTTAATGAAACAAGGTATCTATATATAACATATTCAGGGTTTTTAAAAACTTGATATTACAGAGATATATCAAAACTTGATAAATATGTACCTACCTCACTGTGTAGGTGAGGCAGAAATATTTAGAGCTCATGAACATCTTATTTTCTTCTTCCTGAGCTCTTGGAAAGCTATAATTCTTCCCCCCTACTCCACCCCACCTAGGGAGAAGTGCCCTGAGCACCTTCTTCCAAGGGTTTTTGTTGACTTCAGGTTACCGAAGGGTATATGGTATGCATGAAAAGCTCATCAATCAATGTCATACAGTACTGATTACAAAAAATAGATACTGTTCAGAGATAGCAATTGAAGGAACACAGAGATCTCCCTCAGGTTAGGGCTGGCCAGACAAGCAGATGCCAGGTGGCCATAAAACAGGGTGTATAAGTTCATCCTGGGCTTTGAGCTTAGACATCTGGTATGCAGTAGCTAGAGATACTGAGAGCAGGATAGGCTTCAGGGGATATAATGCATTCTTGTAGGCCAGATTTCCCACGGGAACCTCCTGGCTAATACCAGGTCATGCTTGCCTCCAGTGTTCCCGGTTTTCTGCTCAAGTCTTACAGGCCCAATGTGCTGGACCTTGGGAAAGCTACAATTCTTTAAGCAGGTTCCTGTGGGCTGTGAGTATGTGTGACAGTGTCATTTCTAGGCCAAGGAAGTAAAAAGCAGAGAAATAAACATGAAGAGAATGAAGTCCTCATCAGCCTGGGACCTTGAGTGACTTTGCAGAGGAAAATTCCTGATAATTCATACTGAATGTATAGCATGGCCAAGAAATAAACATTTACTGTGTTTATGGTGACATTTTTGTGGTTCATTTGTTATAACATAACCTATATTATATTGATTAACAAATAGTATTCAATATTGATGAATATTATGGTATTTTCTAATTTATTTTCTGGATCATAGAGAATATACATTTAAAATGTTAACTTTGGTGGAGAATACCAACCAACATAATACCAGAAACACTTGTACCAAGTTGTAGTCCCTATGATGTATAAGAATATTTTTTATCTATATCTTCACCATAACTGGATGCTATCAATATTTGAAGTTCCATTACTTAGAAGAGAGTTTGGATGAAAAATCCCCAAATAGTTGGAGATAAAGCACTTCTGATTAATATATAGCTAAAAGAAGAAATCTCAAGAAAAATTTTAAAACATTTTGAATGAAATAAGAATGAATATACAACTTTTCAAATTTTGTGGGATTCAGTGAAAGCAGCGCTTAGAGGAATATTTGTAACAGTTAATTTGTATATTTAAAAAAGAAAGATCTAGAATAACATAAGCTTTCATCTTAGGAAACTAGGAAAAGAAGAGAAATTAAAACCAAAATAAACAGAAGAAAAGAACTAGGATTCGAGAAAAAAATACTAAAATAAAATTGAAAACAAAAAGAAATCTGTAGAGAAAATCAATGAACTATAACACTAGTTCTTTAGAAAGATCAGTAAATTGATGAGCTTGCAACCAACTAAGAAAAAAAAGACACAAATTCCTAATCTCAAAAGGGGGTGAATGAAGGCGAAAGAGAGTATACGGGGAGTAAATGGTAATGGAAAAATCCAATAAAAATTAGCTATTAAAAAATCAAAGAGGGGCCCTGGCTGGTGGCTCAGTGGATAAGGTGCCAGCTTGCTAACCCAAAGGTCCCTGGTTTGATTCCCCAGCCAGGGCACATAACGAAGCTGCAAGCCAGGTCTGTAGCTGGAGGCAGGTGAAAGGCAACCATACATTGATGTCTTTCTCCTTCTCTGTCTCTCTCCCTCCCCCTCTCTCTAAAAATAATTTTTTTTTTTTAAATGAAAGAGGGGACATCATCATAGAAGTCTTGAACATTAAAGGATAACGAAGGAACACCATGAACAGCCTTATGCTCACAAATTTGATAACCTAGGTGAAATGGACCAGTTCCTGGAAAGACAATCTGCTCACACAAAGAAGAAATAGACATCTGGAATAGGTGTGTATATATTAAAGAAATTGAGTCAATGATCAATAACATTATAGAGAACCTCAGGCCCACATTTTTTTCACTGGTGAATTTGACTTAAGGAAGAAATATATCATTTCTCTACAATCTTTCATAAAATAGAAGTAGAACAAATACTTGCTAACTCATTCTATGAGACCAGCATTACCCCAATACTAAAACCAGACAAAGATATTACAAGAAAAACACTAGAGACCAATATTTCTCATTAACATAGATGAAACACTCTGAACCAGTGAAATATTAGCAAATTGAATTCAACCACATATAAAAAGAATTGTACTCCATGACCGAGTAGAATTTATTTCAAGTATGCAAGGCTTGTTAAACATTAAAAAATAAGAGTTGATGTAATCCATCATATCAACAGGTTTAAAAAAAGGAAAAATAAGATTGCATCAATAGATGCAGAAAAAGCATTTGACAAAATCCAGAACCCATTCATAATAAATAACTCCCAGTTATCTAGGAATAGGGAAATTTTCTCTAAATAAAGACTATCTATTAAAAAGCTATAGCTAACATCATATTTAATGGTGAAAAACTTAGTTTTCTCATTAAGATTAGGTACGAGGCAATGATGTCTTCTCTCACCACTCCTTTTCAACACCATACTTAAAATTATAGCTAATATACTAAGACAAGAAAAGGAAATTAAAATGTATTATTTTGCAGGTGTCATGTGATCTATGTAGAAAATAGGAACAAATCAACAACAATAACAAAAGGAAGTGGAACTAATAAGTGACTAAAGCAATGTTGTAGGATACAAGATTAGTGTGTAAAAATCAATCACTTTCCTATATGTCAGCAATGAACAGAGGGGATTTGAAAGTAAAAACACAATGTCATTTATAGTAGAACAAAAGAAAATTAAGTACTTCACTGTACATCTAACAAAACATCTACAAGATCTATGTGAAGAAAACTACAAAACCTTAATGAAAGAAATCAGAGAACTAAATAAATGGAGAGATATTACATGTTTATGTATAGTAGCTCGATATTATTATGATGTAAATTTTGATTTATAGATTCAAAGCAATCCCAATCCAAGTTTCAGCAAGACATTTTGTAGATGTTGAAAAAATGATTCTAAAATGTTTATAAAGAAGCAAAAGACCCAGAAGTGCCAACACAATATTGAAGTTCAAGAAGAATGAAGTAGAGGTGACACTCTCTGACCTCAAGATTTACTACGAAGCTACATTCACTGAGACAGTCTGCTATTGGTGAAAGACTAGACAAAGAGGTACATGGAACAGAATAGGAAGCCTAGAAATAGACCCATGTATACAGTCAACTGACCTTTGACAAAGGAACAAGGATAATACAATGGAACAAAGATAGTCTTTTCAATAAATGGTGCTGCAACAACTGAATATCCACATGCAAAAGGCATGAATCTAGATAGACATTACAGTGTTCACAAGAATTAACTCAAAATGAGGCCTACATTTAAATGCAAAACTAAAAACTCCTAGAAGTTAACATAGGAGAAAATACGGATGACCTTGAGTTTGGCAATGACTTTTTAGCTAAATCACCAAAGGCATGATCCAAGACTGCAATAACTGATAAACTAGATTAACTAATGTTTAAAACATCTGCTCTGTAAAAGACACTGTCAGAGAATGAGAGGACAAGACACAGAGTGGGAGAAAATACCAACAAAAATACATATCTGATAAAAGACTGTTATCCAAAATATACAAAGAACTCTTAAAACTCAGCAATAAGCAATGCAAGTTTAAAAAATGGGCAAAAGACCTGAACTGGCACCTCACCAACAAAGATATGTAGATGGAAAATAAATATATAAAAAGATACTCAATGGCATATGTTCTTAGTAAATTACAAATTAAAAGAACAACGAGGTACTACTACACACCTATTAGAATAACAAAAATGCAAAAACACCCACAACATCAAAGTCTAGCAAAAATATGAAACAATTGGAGAAGAATATGAATTCATTTATAGATATGTGTGGTAGATGTTACCCCTGGAATATCTACAAGGAGGTCTTTTTACTCCTAAAATATGGGACTAAGCGTGTGTTGATACATGTCTCATATTTTAAAATATCACTGTTGTGTTGGTTATGTTATCTTCTCACTATTAATGTGTTAAGGTTTTTTTCCTATTTCTTGATTAACTATGGTAGTCAAATATATTAGTACTTTCTAAGGAACAGCTCTCTGGTTTTGTGGTTTCTCCTCCTGTCTCCCTATATTTTAATTCATTAATTCTTGCTTCTGATATCTTTCTTTACCTTATTTTAAGACATGAGTTGAATGCTCCATTCACATATCATTTTAAATGTATGAATTTATCCTGAATTCTGAGTTCATATTAGGACTAATTATTAGATGTTGTCTAATTAAAAATTAATTTATTATGTACAACCTAAATGATCACTTCACACATCACATAATAATAGAGATAAGAATGATAAATTCAGAATATCATATATATAAGCTAGAATTATGTGGATAAATTGTGAGGATATTTCATTTTTGGAAGTGTTACACAAAAATAATCCTTAAGTCCCTAATTATTTACTGCATTAATTTATACAGGAATGTTGGAGGAGAAATAGCTTAATAGACTTCATGTATCATCTATATACACCTATTAATGAGACAATTGATCCCCACCCAGGTCATTTATGTGTGGGGATCACTCAACATTATGGGAAGGCAAACCTAACCAAAGCTCATTGTTACTTCTCTATTGGAGATATTTTCTCTCATTAAAGACCAGAGCACAGGTCTCTAGAAAAAGCAGAATGGTGTAATTCAGTGGCTTTCATCTCGATCAGAACCAGTAGCTACCTTCATTAACAATTCTTGTTAAAAAATTTATTCAGAAATGAAATTCTTAGATAATACCGCCTACCAGATTCACAATTGAAAAATATATAGTTCTCTGACTGTAATACAACGGAAAACATAAAAAGAAACTAATTTAGAACAAAATCATGTTTCCGTGTGTAAATGGTCAGAAAAGAAAAACACTGCAGCAGAGAAAGTAACGAGGTAGTCAGATGTTTGTGCTTGTGTATGTTGATTTAGATTTCGATTTCAGAGACGTCATTCAACCACATATAGTAAATCCCACCAATAACCCAATCAGTCAAGCCCAACAAATTTAGTTACATTAAACGCAGGATCGCAGTATTCAAAGGTCAGTGGAATGGCTAAGGCAAATGGCAAGCGGTGAGCCTACTGAGATTTCCCTGGGATTGGCTGCGTGGGCCCAAACGATCTTCTCCCTACTGTAGTTTGGAGCCTCCTGGTGGCAGTTGCCGGACTCAAGCTTATGGTTGATGAAAAAATTCTAGGTCTGCCTCTTCAATTCTCCTAGAACTAGAGTGTCACTTTACCGGTTCCCTCATTCATTAAGGAGCTCAAAAACCTTTGCCACGTGTCCATAATAATTGTATGATCATCATGCTTTTGTCTTAAAAAATAAGCACTTAGTACACTATCATCACATCCCTCCGCCCAGGAATAAAACCAACAACTCGTTTCATTGCACAAATTTGGAGACTTTGTGGGTGGGCAAGACGCTGAGGGTCCAAAATGGGTAAGGTTAGAATGTGCATGAGTTCATGGCCTGAGGAAGGTCAGGAACCGTAGGCAGCAACAAGTGCACACCCCAAACACGCCAAGCCAAGGCAGGACCTGTTGCGCTGGGCCGAGGCCAGTGTCCAATCCGCCGACACCAGCGGGAACAAACCTGGTATCTGTGGGAGTCTCAGAGATAGGTCACACCTCCTCTTTCCACAGCCGTGATTTCCAGGAGCCTCTTCCCGGACCCGGACCTCCCACGCGAGGAAAGGAAAATAGAGTGAGGATACGAGTTTCCGGGGGGGGGGGGGGGGGGGGGGGGGGGGGGGGGGGATGGTACTGAGTGAAGAAGCTTCCATAAACTAAGTCTTAAAATAGGTTTTGCAGTTACCCTGCAGGAGTGAGATTGATTACTTTTCTATTGAAATAGGAATTCAGAAAATTGAATTCAGTTATAAAAACATAAAGTACCTTTTTCACCTCCAGGATGGAACTATCCATTTTAACCACATCATACATGAGTTGGATCATGGCATTTATATTCCATAGTAATCCCCTGCCCTTTGGGCAACTTTCATACACTTACATACACATGTATCGCAGCTTTTAAATTGCTGCATGATACTTCGTTGTGAGCATGTATTATGATTTGAATAATGCTTGCTGAACATTGAAGGTTTTATCATTTTTCCTTCATAAAAATGCTGGGATAAGACTCATATATCTTTGTGCACTTGCCTGATTACTTCCCTAAGATAAATTTCCAGAAGTGAAGTTGCTGATACAACAATTAAATATGTCTTTTCAATATTTGCTGCTGCTTACTGGATGTCCTTGAAGGTTTCCAATTATTAGAAAGGCCATTTCCCCATGTCTTCATCAGGACTGGTCTTGAGTAACCTTTTGATTCTTAGCCAGACTGGTATGCATTATCTATTTCTTGCTTTCATTTCCATTTTTGTTTGTTGTTCATTGGTGAGGTAGAGAATTTTCCCCATAAATTTATTATTTTCTTTGCATATCCTTTTTTTATTTTTATGAGTTATAGGTCATTTTAATTTGGAATTGGTTTGTTTTACTAATCCCTTATCTTATATAAGATAAATATTTTTTAAAGTGTTTTATTTTCCCTTAATCGATTCTATATTATTTTCATTTATGTTTTCTGAATTTCATGATACAATTAGAACTACTTTGTCCTTCCCATTTTATATACTAGGTATTTGGCTATCTTTTATTTATTTTATGCTTTTATTTTTTTTAAGGATTTATTCATTATTTTTAGAGAGAGGGGAAGGGAGGGAGGAAGAGAGGGAGAGAGATATCAATGTATGGTTGCCTTTCACCTGCCTCCAGCTGGGGACCTGGCTGGGGACCTGGCTTGCAACCTGGTTATGTGTCCTGACTGGGAATCTAACCAGCAACCCTTGGGTCCACAGGCCAGTGCAAATCCACTAAGCCACACCAGCCAGGGATGCTTTTCATTGTATTTTTTTAGTGGCTAAATATTCAATATAACTGCTATTTATTTACATGTATGGGAAAAAGTATCTTAATTTTTTCCAAGAAGAAAGCTAATTGTTCTAATATCAAATATAGAATTATTCATAAATGTATACATATATGTTATAAATATATGTACCTATGGGGAAATGGAAAGGATAAGAAAAAGAAATGACAGTTTGTTGATTTGAACTCTTGTGGTTTATCAGTTTATATATTATAATTTAATATTTATTTTAATATTTTAACATTTCTTTTAATTATTACAGTGTTAAATTACTATATGACATGGAAACTTACCCATATTTGTGTCAATAATTTTATATGTATTCTTATAAATTTGTTCTATTTACAATTTAGAATTAATGTGTGTCACATCCCCCCATACTTGTGAAGTATGAGGGTTCTTTGCTAGATATAAAAATCTATTTTCTTTCTAATAAGGTTTGTGATTGGCATATTTAATTTGATATATTGTAAGTTATTTTCTTCTGCTTTAGGTATCAAATTAAAATAGTTTTGCCATAGTCTTCTATGAAGACTGTGAATTTGGCCAAATTCAATGCTTGTGCCTTAGATGGACATGGTTGAGCTTTTTTTTTTTTATTCACTTGATAAAACATAATTTTTTGTTTAAATTTAGACTTCTACAAATGTTAGCATTTCTGAGACTGCTATATTCTTTTCAAATTTATTTTCCAACTCTACATCATTTTGTTTGGGACATGTAGATTATAAACAGTAAAAAACTTGATTCTGCTTTCCTACTCATTTCATGAGGATTTGTATAATAGGATTACTTGATTGCTTCTCTTTAATTCTCTTTATTATACTTTTATATATGCTTATTTTTCTTCGTTCTAAGATGCTATTTGAAATTACTTTCCTAGTTTCATCGAAGTCATACATTTAAAAATGTTTTTCAAAAAACATTCCAACCTCCATCAATAAAGAGCATGTCTTTCCCTTTTTCCAGTTTTACTTCCTTTTCTCCAGAACTCCTCATCTATTAAAAAAAAAAAAAAAATCTGTACTTCTATTTTCAGATCCTTCTTATCATAATGCAACTTCACTTGGAAGGATCTTTGCTAGCATATGCCAACAAGTCCTTGGGTAACTCTACATCGCCAGTTATCTAGCTCATTTGTTTGCTTTGCACCACCTCTTCCTCTTTCTTTACCTCTTTATGCTGAATCATTTTTCTTTTGGCTTCCATGAATATGTTGTTCTTCCAAAAAGCATTCTTTGTGATTGCTTGTATGTGCAAAAATATACTTCATTTCCCCCTCATGTTAACATTTTGGCCAAGTTTATAGTTCTTGAGTAATAACCTTTTTCTTAAGAAAATTTTGAATATTGCTCAATTGTCTCTAGCATTGGGTGTTGCAGAAATGATGGATGATTTCGGTCTGATACATTATCTTAGTGCAGGATTTAATCTTTGTTTTGGAATATAGCGATCAAGAGTTTCTATCTTAGTATTTCTCTTCTAAATGTCTCTTGCAGATTTGAGGAGAACAAATACTAATAGTTAGATGTAAAAGTTTGTTTTTATTAGATAGAGCATGTTCATTATGTTATACAAATCCTTGCTATTTTGCTATTTTCTGTTTTTCCTGTCAACAATTGAAAAAGACAGATTGGGGTCTATTGTGATGGTACCCTTGTCACTTTTCCCTTGGGAGTCTATGAATTTCTACTTTATGTATTCCGAGGCTATTTTACTATGAGTATTCATATTTTAAATGATCTTCCTAATAAATTAAATCTTCTATCATTATGTAGTGGCCCTGTTATATCAATAATTATTTTTAACTTAAATGTTTTAAAATTTGTTATTAATATGATACAATTGAGTGTTTCTTCACCATTCCTCCTCAGGACTCAGTTGAGGCTTTTTGATGCAAACCTCAATCAGCTCAGAGAAATTTTTATTGTTTTATTTTTATTCAGGTGCTTTCTAGTCCTTATGGGGGACCTAATTATGTAGATGTTGGATTGTCCTGATCTACTCATGCTATTGACCATTTTTCTTATCATTTATGTTAGTGTCTGTTTTTGCTCAAAATTCTGTCATAAGTTCCACTAGAATGAAAGCTCCATGAAAGCAGGGATTTATTTGCTTCATGTGTCCTCAGTGTCTGGATATGAGCCAGAGAGGATAATAGAGGAGGTACTTCAATAATATTTATTGAATACATATGAAGAGAATACAGGAGTGAATTATTGGTGTGTTTGCTCTAACTGATTTTCAGCAGTCCAGTGTTTATTTTTACTATTGCTGGCCTCTATTATTTACTTTTAATTGTATAAATCATCTTTTCCTCCCATAGAAACTCATTTTTCATTTGCTGATTAATCCTTTTCCCATTGAACCTCTATTAGTTTTATGTGTCCCTATAGTCTAAATTACACTAAAAATGTACAATGTGACTTTTAAAAAGTTTTTTTCCAGCTTTTGCTATTGACTCTATTTCTCTGAGAGGAAGAAATTTGCCAATAAGCTAGAATTTTTTTTTTTTAATCAATGAAGGATAAACTTGATCAGTGTTGGAGCAGATGAGGGCTTGAATATGTCACTTTTTGATGCCCCCAGTATGGCTCAACCTGACCAGCCGCTGGGTGAAGGAATCTGAGAATGAGCTTTACTCTGGGTATGGTTAATGGGTGGAAATTATAGAATTGATGCAGTCTTGATCTACAATCAGGAATTCTTAATAGTATTAAACTTTACTGCCTCTCTGAAGACCCTTGAAGACTTGGCTATGGGTGAAGAACAGTGTTAAGGACAAGAAGATGTCAACATTTAAAGCTTTAGGTCACAAGGTTTCTCTTTTTTAAATTAACTAATTAACTTTTATTAATTTATTGTTGTTCTATTACAGTTGTCCCATTTTCCCCCATTGCTCTCCACTGCCCCGCCCACCCTATGTCCATTCCCACAGTCAATCTCCACCCTGTTGTCCATGTCTGTGTCACTTATACTAATTTTCTTAACTAAAACCCTTCCCTCCTTTCCTCCCTCCTCCCCCTCTCCCCACTCCTCTGGCCACTGTCAGTCTGTTTCTTGTTTCCATGCCTCTGGCTCTATTTGCTTGTTGAGAACCTCATTCCAGAATAAGGCGTGCAGACACACCTCCAGTTCTTCAAAGACAGAGCACCTGAAAGAGGTGAGTGCCAGTGGCACTCCTCACTCTTATTTGCCCCCCAGGCTGGGTGTAGGTAGAGGGGAAGAGAGACACCTAGTGGTGGCGTACAACCAGGAGGATTGTTTTTGGAGATACAACTTCAGTGCCCAACACCTGGGAAAGAGCTCCGGTTGTGATTGGCATCTGATTCAGTATTGAGTTGAGCGTGTTTGCTTCTCAAAAATTTGCCCATCCAAGGCATCAAGGACTGAGGGTGGCTGTGACTGTCCACCTGGAAGACATCCAGAAGCACACTCCAAGGACGATTTCAGATGTCCCCAGTAGAAGAGAGGAGGAAGGCTAGACTGGACTTAAAAAGAGCTTCTGAGATCCCCATTTAAAATAACAATTTTCTTGTGTGTGATTGTGGTGGGGGCAATTTTGACCAGAGGGACAAAGAGACATAGTGAAAATTAATAATCCATGTAAATCATTTCAGCATCTCCCCTTCCCCAAGAGAAAGCTTTTCCCACCTTTGCTATTCCTTCTCTACTGCTCAGCAGTTCCTGGAAACAGTGGAGGGACCAGAAAGCTCCAACTAGAGATGAAAACATAAAGGGGAAAACAGATCAGAGAAAGAGCCATGAAATTGATCTCCATAGCAAGTCGGAGGAAAAACATGGTTTTGAATTAGGTACAACTTAACTGGTTTTTTTTTTTTTTTTTTTTTTTTGCTTGTTTTGGGGCGGCGTGTTTAAGATTGACATTTAAAAATATTAATAATTATTATTATGCTTTTTTAAATGTTGACATCATCCAGGAACCAGGTTCCACTTGTATCCAAGATTCTTGATGGTGACAGTTTCCATTCTTGCTACCATATCCCCACTGTGGCTTACTCTTACCCAGAGTTCAGAATTCTGGCTCCTTCCTGAAGTGATTCTTTAAGCCTCAAGTCATGAACATCTGGCTCTGGTCTCTTGGCTTCCATTATAGGAGGAACTTCACCCAAGACTCTCCATTTTATCTGCTTGGTTCAACTCCAAACTCTTTTTGGCCAATCCAGTCCCTCATCCTCTCTTCCTTTATTCCACTCCAAGTGTTTACTATTTATATCATTGGTAGCTCTGCAGAGCAAGAGATCTGGTCCTGTTCTGTTGTTTTGTAAAGCTCTATGTTTCACCATTGGTTCCCAAACAGAATCTTTTCCAAGCAGCATTCCTGCCATTTCATTACTCCTATTGGAATCCCTTATTAATTTCTTTGGTGTTATAAACTGGTGGTTCCACAAACAAATAATTTCTAATCTCTTATTTAGAACAGATTTCTATTAGCACACAGATTGTATTTATAGTTAACCATCATGTATATTTGTGATATCCTGTGAAAGAAAGCGATGTTGGCTCTTTTGCTTTTCTTACTTCCTCTCCCCACCCTCCCCTACAGTCCAGGCAATGCTGGGGATGTTTGCACCAGTATAGAGTATTCCTTTTAGATATCTTTAATTTAGTATCAATGAGGAGATATATACATGTGTGCAGGAAAACATTCACTGTTCCCCCAAAAGCAGAGCCTCAGAGGTAAAGCCAAAGAAAGCAGGTGAGTTAATATGGGTTGCTATGAACAGCATTGGGACCAGCTGTGTTTATTTAAATTTTTTAAAAGCCGAACAGGCTATATAAGTAGAACACGGGGCTACCAAGTCAAGGACGTCTTGGCTTTGCAAACAAGATCAGCGAATTTATCCTCTGAAAACGAAATATAAATGAGCCTTCTAGGCATAGAAATACCTAACAACAACAAAATAAAAATGCGGACCACTTTTGCTGATGAAACATTTCAGAGCCTTCTGTAAGAGATCAAGGTATGTTCATGCTTAATCAGGAAAACATGTCATGATGGTACGTGAATATCTAATTGAAGTAAACAGTAACCGTCTCAAATGCAATGTGTTGGAAGGATGGCAGCCTGTGTGGGGCTAGAAATGTGGAGCCAAAGAGTGAGTCATTTATCTCCAACCCTTTCTTTGGGAAGGGTCTGTGTGTGTACAGCCTGGAATGAGAAGGGGAGCCCTAGATAAAAGTGTGTCTATTCGGAGAGGCCAGGGACATCTTACACTACTTTGTTCCAGTTCAAGGCTCACTGGGAAACCTTTGGGCTTTCTTTCCTTTTTCCAGTTTTTATTCGTAGATGCTGTTTTATGCGAGGCATTTATTACCTTCTTCATAAAGTTACGTTTCTACATTGCGTATTTTGAAAAACAGAAGCATTTCCAAGATCACTCTTAATTTTCCCTTAGCTAAGAATCTTTCGTGGCATGTATTTTCTGCCAGACTCTCTTCTAGGACTATGTTTTATAATAATAGTGTGCAAGCAGTCTTGTTTTCTGTGTTTTCCGTTTAACATTCTATCAGAAGCATGTCTCATACAGCCAACTCCTATGCATAATCATCCTTTTTAGCATAGCTGCACAAGTACCACAAGGCTTGTCTGTACAGCGTACACAACACAAAAGGGTTAAATATAAAATTTCCGTGCCGCCACGTGAAAAGCTTCACAGTAGAGGCTGCATCTGCCAGCATGACTCTCACCTGAGCCAGAAGCTGTACTCTTACTTAGCTCCCTAAACAATCACAGTAGTACCTTTTCATGAGTCTGAGAACTAAGGACCCAAGGTGCTTGTCTCCAGGCTCACACTGGGAATCTCTCCCTGCCTATTGTCTGGGTTTGGTGATAACTTTGAATGGTGGGCCAGTCTCCTTGATTTTCGATCTTCCCAAGACAGTGCCTTTCAGATGTCTGCTCCCATTGACAGATCTCACTGACCCACCACCACTCTTGCAGACCAGGCTTTGGGAATACGCTTGGAGCCCTCAGTAGAGTATTTGTATTTGCAAGGTTTTTCAAGTTCCTCTAAACTTTGAGAGACCTGGGCCCCCTAAATAATGGATGTTTAAGTTAGCCTATTAGCCTATATGTGGCAGAAAAACATGTTTACCCAAACGATTGTTATCTATAAATAAAGGCTCACACATATGTGTAGTATTCAGTGTTGTGAAAGACAAGGGTAAAGTTGTTTTGACTAGAAAAGTGAGAACTTAAAGGACTCAAAGCTTCATTAATTTGGGGGGAATAGTGCTAAGCAGGATGTTCTTGCTTTTTTTTTTTTTTTTTTTTTAACTTATCAGAACAAAAAGGGGCTTTTTTCCCCCATTTTGGCTGAAATTTGTAATGTGCTTAGTAGTGATGGCAGCAGGGCAATGTGCCAGTTTGCTTTCTCAATTGTCTTGGAGATAAACTGGCCATGCAAAGTTGCTATGGGAAGACAGAGAAGAGACAAATAAACCCCCTTGGCTGTATCAGTCAATCTATTGCTACAATATACCACCTATCAAGCAATCACAAAGTGTCAGTTGCAGATAATAAGCATTGATCTCACATGTCTGTGGATCCCCTTAGGGTCAGCTGATCCAAACTGGACTTGATTGGGTCACCTCACAGACAATTGCTTCATAAGTTTCTCATGTTTCTACTGGGACAGATCCAGGCATGTTCTCATAGCAAAGACAAAAGTTTGTTTAAAGGGACTTTGAATTGGCACTACATTGGCACTATCATCTGTGCTTCTGTGCTATTGGCCAAAGCAAGGCACAAAGCCAATCTCAAAGTCAAAGTGTGGGGAAGTATCCTTTGCTTTCATTAAGGCCATGGCAAAAATGTAAATTCAGAGAATGGCAAAGAATTGTGGCCCCTGATGCTAACTATCACACTGGCCATGAGGGAAGACTTCTTATGAAAGGGACAAATGAACCGATCTTAGCAAGATGGGAAAAGAGGAAGTTTAGAGGATTGGAATGGCATCTGACAGAAGGAAAGAGCACGTGGGAAGGCAAGCGTATGTAGAACGGTGTGATGTGCTTGCAAGGCTCGGAACAATTGATGGAGGTGCGCGGAATGTAGAAGGTAATTGAAGATGAAGGTCTGGAGAAAGGAGGAGGCCATATCATGAGGGGCCTTGTGTGCAAAACAAAGGAGGGTAAACAATTTTAGAGCCATGGAAAGCCATTTAAGAGTCTCAGATTTGCTTTTGATAAAGGCCATTAAGGGAGAAAATTAGGAAAAGTTGGCATTGTCAAGAAAGTTGGAGCTCGTAGAGAAGCTACCGAGAGAAAGGTCATAAGATCTTGAATTAATGAGGTGCAGGTGTGGATGATGATAGGGGAAGGATATAAACAAGGTAGAATCCACAGATCTTGCCTGTCTAGGTGTTGGGATTATGAAAAGGAGCCTTAAAAAAAGAAAAGAAAAGAAAAAGAGCCTTGCCTCTCAAAAGGGCACCCACAGACGAGTAGCATCAACATCACACGGTGAGCTCATTTTCTGATTTGAACAGTGTGGGAGGCTCAAGGGTAAATGTGAGTTAGCTCAGTTCAGGGCCAGCTGTGTTTAGGTCTCCATGGTTTGTTTGTTTCAGGGAAAACATCCAGTCTATCATTCTGGGTCTCAGGATAAAGGTTTGAGTCTTGAATCTGTGGATTTGAATAAGGCTACCCATGAGAAGAGATCGAAACCCATTGGAAGTACCAAAGAATTGAGTATGGAAGTCCAATCCTAGATGTAAGGAGTGAGCTAAGGAATAAGAAGAATCATCTGACAGGTAGGAGGAAAACTAGAAAGGTGATGTTATATGAGCCAAGAGAAGAAAGGTGATCAGCAGGGTCCAAAGGCATAGTGAGGTTAAATGAGTTTTGAATAAAAGGGTGTAGTGGCCTTAGGGACCAGCATTAAAGGTAACCTTGATGAGGCTAATTTTAGGTAAACAATGGGTTAAGTGGCTCAGCCAAGATCACATATAATATTCAAGTGGATAATTTGGGATTCAGACCAGAGCTCTGACTCCAAGTCATTTTTCATTCCATCTCAGCTACTGATCTATTTCTAACAATAAATTGATATATTAACTTTTTAGCCATCAGAAGAGCCTTTGTGGAAGCGGGGGGTGGGGGTGGGGGAGTAAAGATGTACAAATGAATGGTTTATCAAAAAGTCTAATAAATTTGTCAGGTTATGCTATGGGTGAACTAATTGCCCCTAGTTGAACAGATACATTTGGGCTACTTGATGCACATAACTGAGGCTTCCTTCCAGCCTGGATCCCTGGTGACTCCAGTGGTCTGCAAGATGCTCCATGATGTTATCACTCAATAATTTCCTCACAGTCACATTAAAGGATTCAGAGGTCTATTCTTTTTTTTTTTTTTTTTTTTTTATTCCATTCAACTGGAGGTGTTGACTACCCTTCGGGGAAGAAGTGCATACAAACATAGGTGCTTAGCTCTTCCACTCTCCCTTTGCAAAAGCTCTTTTTCCATGTGGGCAATGAATCCTGTAAATAATAAAATGTAAAATCACTGAAACCTAAAGAACCAGGAAAAATCCTCTCCTCTTTTAGTTACAATACTGACACACAAAAATAAACTATACATCCATCACTGTGGTTTCAAGTATTCTTCCAGGCAAAATAGGCAGGGGAAAAGAATGTAAAGAATCTTAAATGGTATGCATTCTTAGGAAGTGAAGCAGGACTTAATGATTTTCAGTTCATGAAGACAGATCTGAACTCAAATCCCAACTCCCCCTGCCACTCCTACGCACATTTATCTTGTGTAATTTTGCACAGTCTTCCTTTCAGTTTGGTAGATTACTTGGAAGGTCGTATTGCTGACAACAATTTTGAAGTTGATTTTCTAGTATTTTTCTATGATATGGAAATCATTATTTTGCATTTTTTCCAAGAGACCTCATATTTTTCCTTTCACTGATTTTTACTGCATTAGTTGAAACTTCTAGAATAAATTGAAGTTAGGGTAATGACAATGAACATGTCTTATTCTCTTTTTTTTTAAATTAAATTAAATTGTTGTTGTATTACATCCATCCCCTTTTCGCTCCCCTCTGTCCTCCTCCCCACCCACCCATTCCCCACAAAGTCAATCCCATCCGCCATCCACGCACATCCATGGTTCCTCCACACTGGGTTCCTGTCTAAACTGCTCCTCCTCCTTGCTTCCTCCCCCCTTCCCCAAACCCCCTTCCCTCTTCCCACTGAAGGCCCACCCACTGCATTCATATATCTGGTTCTGTTTTGCCTGCTATTAGTTTTGTTCATTATTGTCCTGTAATGGGTGAGATCATATGGTATTTGTCCTTCACTGACTGGCTTATTTCACTAAGCATAATACTTTCCAGTTCCAACCATGTTGTTGCAAAGGTTTGGAGTTCCTTCTTTCTTTCTGCTGTGTAGTATTTCATTGTGTAAATGTACCCAAGTTTTTTGATCCACTCATCCACTGATGGGCACTTAGGCTCTTTCCAGCACTTGGCTATTGTAAATAGTGCTGCTATGAACATAGGGGTAGATAGGTTCTTATGACTTGGTGTTTCAGGATTCTTTGGGTATAGTCCTAGTAGTAAAATTGCTGGATCAAAAGGCAGTTCCATTTTTAGTTTTTTGAGGAAACCCCACACTGTTTTCCATAGTGGCTGCACCAGCCTGCATTCCCACCAACAGTGCCCCAGGGTTCCCTTTGCCCCACATCCTCGCCAACACTTGTTGTTTGTTGATTTGTTGATGATTGCCATTCTGACAGGGGTGAGGTGGTATCTTATTGTGGTTTTAATTTGCATCTCTCTGATGACTAGTGATGTTGAGCATTCTTTCATATGCCTTTGGGCCCTTTGTATGTCTTCCTCAGTGAGTTGTCTGTTCAGGTCCTTTGCCCATTTTTTAATTGGGCTGTCTGTCTCCCTGGTGTTAAGGTTACATAAGTTCTTTATATATTTTGGATCCAACCCTTGTCTGAGGTATCATTGGTAAATGTGTTTTCCCATACAGTTGGTTACCTTTGAATTTTGCCCGTGTTTTCTTTTGCTGAACAGAAACTTTTCCGTTTGATATAGTCCCATTTGTTGATTCGTTCTTTTATTTCCTTTGCCCTTGGTGAAGTATCAGTAAACATATTTCTGCGTAGGATATCCAAAAGTTTACTGCCTGTATTTTTCTCCAGGACCTTTATGGTGGCACTGCTTATGTTTAAGTCCTTTATCCATCTTGAGTTTATTCTGGTGTATGGTATAAGTGGTGGTCTAGTTTTATCTTTTTGCATGTTGCTGCCCAGTTCCCCCAATACCACTTGTTGAAGAGACTGTTTTTACTCCATTTTATGTTCCTTCCCCTTTTGTTGAATATTAGTTGACCATAGAGTCCAGGGTTAATTTCTGGGCTCTCTATTCTGTTCCATTGATCCATATGTCTTTTCTTACGCCAGTACCAGATAGTTTTGATGACAGTAGCCTTGTAGTATTGTTTGAAGCCTGGTATTGTGATTCCTCCTACCTTGTTTTATTCTTTATCCTTTATGCATGGCTTCATTGTGCCACTATTAGGTATTACAGCTACTTGAGATGGGTTTGTAAGCCTATTACAACTCTTGTTAGATTTTTTGGTATCTGTTTTTGGTTTGTTTGATTGTTTTTGCTCTATTTTCCTAGAGTCAATATTGAATGTTAACAAATGCTTTTTTGGCATATGCTTTTTTATTGTATTCATTGATATACCTAATTACTAACTTTATTCAAATCAAACTATTCTCATTTGCCTGAAATAATTTCTACTTACTTCCATTTTTATAATACAATTTTCAAATTTTGTAATATAATGTAATACAATAGTCATTGAAAGAAGTATAAAGGCAGACTGCACGCATTTAAATCACAATTCCACTGCTGGCTAATTGTATAAACTTGGGCAAGTTTCTTAACTCTCTGTGCCTCAGTTTCCTCATCTGTATAATGGGAGTTTATATTAATTCCTACCATATAGAGCTATTAAAAGGATATAATAGAATATACTAGTTAAGTATTGGTATGATACCTAGGGTGATATGTAAAGGGTATAGGTTTTCTTTGGGGGGTAATGAAAATGTTCCAAAATTAATTTCAATGGATGCACACCTCTGTGAATATGCTAAAAAACATTGAATAATACACTTCAAATGGCTGAATTGCATTGCATGTTGATGTCCAGGAAATGTCAGTTAACAATATTAACATTGATAATACTATTTAGTGTTTCAATTCAGACCTTGGGTTCTGTAATTGGATTGTCTAGCTCAGCTCACCCATTTCCTGGTTCTGTCGCCTCAGACAAATCACTTAACCTTTTACGTGTTAGGTTTCCCTCAGAGTAAAATGAAAATAATTATAGCATGTACCTCTTGGGTTGTTATAAACAATAAATATGTTAATACATTTAAAGTACTGAGAATAGTGCCTATCAAATATCAAGTTCCCAAGTAACTGTTAACTATTTTTAAAAGTAATCGTTAGCTAACATTTTACTTAAAATTTGAAGACTTTAGTCTAAATTATATTGGTTCATTATTCTCCTTTTTTGTTGTTGTTGTTTTTTAAGATTTTATTGATTATTTTTAGAGAGAGGAGAAAGGAAAAAGGCAGAGAAGGAGAGAAACATCAATGTATGCTTGCCTTTCACCTGCCTCCAGCTACAGACCTGGCTGGAGACCTGGTTTGCAACCTGGTTATGTGCCCTGGTTGGGAATTGAACCAGCAACTTTTAGGTTTGCAGGCTGGGAATTGAATCAGCGACCTTCAGGTTCGCAGGCCAGCACCTATCCACTGCCAGGGCATTCCTCTTTTGTTTTTTAAAGAACAACCTTCTCTTGTAATAAAGGAGATATTATATTACTATAAACCCATTTGAGAAATTATAAGCAAGAAAAAGAAATAAAATCAATCCATATACTTATTGTTATGTAACGGTCATTGTTATCATTTTGGTGTGTAGTCTTCTTATTCTCACTCAGTCTCTCACCGGATAAATATGTGTATACATGTGTTTTGTTACATAGTATAAATTAAATATGTCTAGACCCTGGCTGGTGGCAAGTGGATTAGGTGCTGGCCTGCGAACCCAAAGGTCTCTGGTTCAATTCCCAGCCAGGGCACATAACCAGCTTGCAAGCCAGGTCTCCAGCCAGGTCCGTAGCTGAAGGCAGGTGAAGGGCAACCATACATTGATGTCTCTCTCCCTCTCTGCATCCTAGACTATTTTGCATCACATACTTACCCACCCTGTGTCCATTCATTCCAAGTTTGTCTCACTTAGTATGATCTTACTATCCTATATTTAGCTGCAAATGATCTCATCATTTTTGCAATGGAAGATAACACCAATTTATATCAATAGGAGTATTTATTCTCTGCAGCCAGAATCACTTCCTGATATCCATTCCTTCTGTGTTTCTGTGGAAAACCCATAGTGTATAAAACCTATTTCTGAGTGTGCCAGCCATTAGAATATAAAAGGGAATTTGTAAAGATTTGAAAGGGTGAAAATACCCAGTGTTAAAAAGAATGGAAAAAAACAGGATTCTGCTCTTGGGTAAATGAATCCTCATGAACTTTCCAGAGAACAACTTGGCACTATGCTTCAACATCTTTATATTGTGCACATGCTATGTGAATTGAAATTCTTTGGTTGCAAATAACAGGAAACAACTTGTATTGATTTAAAGAAAAAGGGGTCAGGAGTTTATTATCAAAATACAGAAGTATCATAGGCCATTCAAGGGCAGAGTTGCAATTGGACCTTAAAATAAGTGTTAGAACAAGGATGCAAGAGGTGTTAAGAGCTCAGCTCTTGAGACTTATGTCTCCATGATCTATCCACCTGTTTCTTTGATCTGTATTCGTGTTTGTTCTTGCTATGGAGTTTGGTTTGCAGAGATACTGTCCATGGTTTTGGACATACACTCCTCCGAGTTCTGTGTCCTTGACCTTCATGGGCTGTTACGCCCATGATATTTAGGCTTCCCATATGACCACATGGTGTTCTGAACTCTTACTTCTTGACTGTGTGTCCTCAGCATTTGCTCAACATTTTTATATTGCCATTCTATCTTTTCCAGTTGTCTGACCTTGATTTCAAGCTTTGTTTCAGCTGGCTTAGCAATGAGCTATCTCTGGCACTTTATTGCTAAAGTTGCTAAAACTGCTACTTTAACACGGAGATGAGTGACTTTTATAACTGTTTTGTTCTGTTACGCACTGATTCTCAAAATAAACTCCTGGCCCTCTCTGTAATTAGGATAAGCATCAGAAAGGATTTTATGAACCAGTTTTGATGTGGGGTCTACTTGAAAGGGAAACGGGACCTGTTGAGGCATCATTCTGGTTTGGGGCTGCCAGGCTGTGCCCCAAGGTAGTAAGAACACAAGCTAGCTAGATCTCTCATTTCATATTTCTTGGCTTACAATAACAAAGTGAGTCAGCTTGGGATTTTATAAAACAATGAGTCATCCCAAACTATGGAATAAAGTATAGCATTCTTGTTTAACAGCCTTAGCCATCACAGCCTACTTTCTCTCTAGACACGTATCTGTGATGTGTCTCTATAGTTAACTGATTCTAGTTACTAGGTTATTAGTTAAACCCTGAGCCTGGGGTGGTCCCTATTAGGCTGGCCTTCCCTGGGCACCATGTCATGTGGATATACCATGTCAGTTGCTTTTTCATTTTTAGATGAGGAAAAATAAAGATTTCACAGACCAAAGTTTGCAGCGGACTAATGGACTGAAATTTAGATGTTAAGGTAACTTCTGCTGTGACTATGTGATTTCTTTAATTTTTATTCAATTGCTTTGTTTCTGGCTTCTCTTTACTATCTATGAAATGTAGGAATGCTGAAATTTTGTCTGTTAATGGTTCTGTGGAAAATTTTTTTTTAAATTCCTGAAGCTATGGGGGGAAAGCATTTAGAGACTTTTCTGGCTTTATGGAAGGATTGTCCCTGTTAATCAGAAAACCTTTATTCTCTGGTTGATTTTTATTTACACATTTTTAACAGCCCACTGACAACAGGAGGATGGGTTAAGAGCTGTGTACTTGTAGCCTCTCTGGGACAACACTGCTGTTTTTCTAAAAATGGACAAAATTCATTAATTAATGTTCAACCTATTTATGGTTTTACTCATATTGTTGCATGGGTGGATGTGTTAAATGTTAACATATATGGTAAAATACAGTATATTTCTAAGAAACAAGACAGGATACTTAATACAGTGCTAATAATGTATTTCATGCATCAATGAACAAATGATATAATAATATGAAGTCATTAAAAATGTTTCTCATTTATTCTTGATAGGTTTTTCAAAGGCCTGTGAGTAGTTATATTTGGGTGTTCCCTAAAAGGGCTTTTAGAGAAATAAACCATCCCTCTCCTTAAAAATTGGCTCTAATTACCAGGCTTTCTTCTTTTTTGTAACCAAACAAATGAAGTTTTGTAATGGTGATTATTTTGGTTAGTAGTTAACTTGCAATTATCCATTACCAGATATTTTGTATCTGGAAAATTCATTGCTTGATTCTTTCAACTAGCTTTATTCTTCATAGCCAAAAAATTTTGTATATCTTATTATTCTTATTATTGGGTTTCATGAACTATTCAGTACACATTCTGCTCTAACCTTTCACATGTGTGTCAGCTGCTGGTTCCTACCCAAATGTGGAATTCTTTAACGGAGCACTGCCAGGTCCTTTTCTGCAGGATTCCCCCCGCCCCCTTCCTGGCCCCCTTTCTGGATATTATTTCTCCTGAATGCCCCTGCCTGGGAAAGATTATCTTGGCAAAGAAGTGGGGCATTGGGAAATAAGTGAGGGCAACTCCATGTTGCCAAGCATAAGTACCGTTTCACTGACTTCGGGGAAATGAGAGTGGGAGCAGTGGGAAGCTCCAAGAGTCCCACAGTTTTTAAGAAATGTAAGTGACCTCATTCTGTTTCTTTAATGACTTCAACCCCATAGAGCAAGAGTGGGGGGAGGGGGGCCTGAGAGCTTCATGTTCAAGCTCGTCAGTCCTTTTATTTACTTAGCCACACAAACACTGACAAGGGATCCAACAGTAGCAGTAGTTGACTGGGGAATGCTCAGGTGATGCCACTGAGAACTCAGAAATGAGCCATGTGATGTATTGGTCCAGAACATGGGATTTGATTACTGTCACACATCACAGAACCAGCAGGCTGGTCTTCACCTGGTATGCACCAGCAGCCCAGTGGTTAAAATTTTAGAATACTCCCTGGCTGATGTGGCTCAATGGATGGGTGCCGGCCTGTGAACCCAAAGGTCGCTGGTTTGATTCCCTAGTCAGGACACATAACCAGGTTGCAAGCCAGGTCTCCAGCCAGGCCTGTAGCTGGAGGCAGGTGAAAGGCAACCATACGCTGATGCTTCACTCCCTTTCTTCCTCCTTCCCTGTCCTTCTCTCTGAAAATAATAAAATCTTTTTAAAAAATTAGAATGCTTCAGGGATCCTTAAGTCTCCCCCAGCTCCTTTAAGGAAGGCCTCTTAAGGATGATGACCTTCCGAATCTGTCCGTGTCTAGGTCCTATCAGTGGGTAAATAGTTCATTACCCCTGATAACCTAGCTTCTCTTCAGTTGTTCCCTCTGCCCACCCATCCATTCATTTTTCATTCATTATCCAACAAATAGTTACTGATGACCCACTAATTGCAAGGTGTTGTTGCAGATGCTAGAGAAACCCCAGTAAGATGGATAAGGTCCCTAATCCTATGGCATTTTTATTCATGCAGACAACAAACAATGCACATGAATACAAAGATATAAGGAGGTCCTCCCAGCAGAGGTGGTAGGTGGTAGGACGTGGCATAAAGCTAATGAGATAATTGCCGAAGACGTGTTTGTTCAGGGCTCAAGCGCTACTCCCCATCTCACACACATGTCCAGAAGCCAGGCTTAGTCATTCAAAGGCAAGGGCAGAAATGGGAGAGAGGGAACACATTTTCTACATTCTGCCTCTGTCCCATCTGCTAGCATCATTGGCTAAAGGACATCACCTGGGCAAACCCAGCAACAAATAGGAAAGGTACCACAATGTTAAATGATGAGGGGTGTGGATGAAGTGAGGAGTGAAGAATGGATTGTTCATGAAATCAAGTTGGCTCGACTCTTTTAGCTCAAGTATTAACATTTTTTTAAACCTTATTATTTTTCTCTTCTCTATAGCAGCTGTTCTTACAGCTTTGGATACCATATCTCAGGATCTTCTCAGAATACTAAGAAAACTATGTTTTTCTTGGATCTTCTCGGTTCCATGAGAAATGGCTTTTCGGCCGGGGTCATTATTACTTTTTGTAACATGCTCATCTTGGTCCCTCCAGTTGGTCCTATGGTTTGGCTCAGGTGTCTGTGTTGAAGCCTGGGTCTGTGCTCCTTTTTGTAAAGGACCAGGTTGATTAGCACAAGGCATCAACAGTAAGTTGTGTTTCTGTAGGTCTTCCCTCCCAGTCTTTCCTGCATGGCAGGGCTTCCTGCAAGTGTGACATAACCAGAAGGCTTTAACTGAAAGAGTAAAAGGGATGAGCAAGTAGGTAAATAACTAAAATGAGAATCATTGTACTCCCAGGTGCTAGTATGCCCTGGGGCAATCCTGATTCCATCTACATTTAGATAGGAATATTTTCGAGAATAGCCACTGGTTTTTCTTTGGGGTCATTGCTGGCCCACCCATCTCTACACAGCCAGGAACCTGGGACAGGAGTGAATGGAGGTATAGCTTGTCCCACTGGCAGAAAAGGAGTGCCTTGGCCTAGCTGGAAGCTTCTCAAAGGGTTAGCAGAAAAGAATGGCTCCTACCTTCCCTGAATTTTATTCCCTTGTTTCCTGTGCTCTGTTATCTGTCAGCATGACCTCATCTGCTTTCCAGCTTCCAGACATTTATCAACGCTGTAGTCTCCTGAGGCCCGGGATGGTGAGACAAACCCATGTGTTTCCTCTTCCATCTTAAACTGGAAGCACCTCTGAACACTTAAAACCCCTCCCAAACTAAGTCTGCCAAACATGAAATCCTCAAGTCTAGGGCTATCAGTGAATTCATTTCTATTAACAGTGTCCATTTTATATCATCTATGGACCATTTCATTCAACTTTACCTTTGTTGGGGAAAGGATACTAATTTTAAAGTTTCCCTGTAAAAGGCGTACGCCCATAAAATCCGCTCTCGGTTGCCTTTGGGTGCTAGTTATTCCAGGAGCAAATTTCCCACAGCAATTACAGGTCTAACCTAACTTTAACTGAACAGTCTTTCCCTTTAAAACTGTTAGAACAGTTCTTAGCCGCCTCTTTAATCTCTCTGGAAAGACACATTTAGACACAAATGAGAATTCTTTTCAAATGCCTCTGCTGAAAAAAAAAACCAAAATCTCAAGTAAAGTAGACTTTGCTGCCCACCCACCCCCAACCTGACCCCAGCAAAGACACTTTCTGGAAATAAACTGTTCTCAGGCCAGTGATTCGGACCAAGAGATCCCAGCCTGACAAGTGCTTCAGGCAAACTGCCTTCCCTGCACTGCTGGTCGGCCGCCAGGGGTTGTCCCACAGCACAAAGCTCTGGCTTCCTTGCCCTCGCCTTTGAGGTTTAACACTTAGGGAGGGTGAGCCATTCTTTCATCCCTTTGCCTTGAAGTTTTGGTGGGAGGCTTCTCCCTTTGGCCTGGCTTGGAGAAATGAAAAGAAAATCTTGACTATATACAGTACATAGGCAATGCCTTTGTAAGTGGTTCTACACACATTCAGAATAGCATGGCCTTTCTTCAGAGCGCTGGAAACTTATCTCTGGTTGGAATTTTCTGTGACCACTGAATCATGAAAGGCATATAATTATCATCCCTAGATCTTAAACAGAAAATGTCTTGGCTTGTTTTGGAATAAGGAAGACAAGACATTATTTTAAACCAATTAGACCCTTATATGCACATTGTACTTGCAACACGGTTGTGGGCTCTTTTGTATTCTGAAGATCTCCTTTGGATGAAGCCAAATGACTTGCCTCCACCTTCCCAACCCCCACTCTTGAAAATATCTTATGGGGAGTCTGGCGGAATTGATTGATTTGTATTTTGTGGTGAGTTGCTTGTAGGTGAAGAGCCTTATTCTCTGTCTTTGCTTATTCCGTGGGTGGCCAGAAGAGGCTATACTGCGGGCATCTCAGGTGCTTGCCTGTCTGGCACCTGCCCTTGAATTGTTTCAGAAATCTTCCTCAGGAAACCCTCCCTGACCCCAAGGCCTGGGTCAGGTTCCCCTGCAGGAAACTGCTTGATAGCACCTGCTACACCTTGTTATCATTAAGCAAGTTGTTATCACCAATAAAATCTTGCTTTTAAAAAGTTCCTCAGGAGAGTCTGAGGCATGTCAAAGGCATCTTTGAAACTCACAGAGAGAGAAAAAAACAGTATTGGAATGGTGAAGTGATTACCAGTACGGATTTTGGAACCAGGTTGTAGGGGATCAAATCTTGGGCATACCATTCACTGGGTGATCTGTGACAGGTTATCAAATCTCCCTCTCACTGGAAGCATATATCCCATGGGGTTGTTGTGAGGGTTAAGTGAACAAATATAACTTAAGACAGTGCCTGCCACATAGTATCTATACTTGTCGTCTGAACTCGATGCTACTGGATTGTATGTAGCTTCAGAGCCCTTCGCTGGGAGGCGATGGAGTGGGAAGAGCTGGGCCCTGGATTTTCCTACTCTTGGGTCTGCCCAAGACGTGCAATATATGAAGGATCTCTTGCACACAGTTGTACTCATTCTTCTCATCGCAACTGCCCTTGGCTTGCCACCCTGCCTTCATGGAGGTGTGCCCACCAGAAGAACTGTCCACTTTGGGGTGGAGGGACTTGGGAAAGGGCCTGTGCCAACGATGAAATTCTGGACTCCTTAGTAACTGGAACATGGCTTAAAAAGAGCCAATACAGGCTCTAGATAGGCATATCTCCTTGGGTCCTTGAACCCCATGAGGAGGGTCATGGCCAGAGAAGGACCAGAGTGAGGCCCCTTAAATTGTAGGACCCAAATCAGGGCCCCCTCTTACCTAGCTCTAAAGTTGATACTGTTCTGTGCTGTGAATTATTCCTTCCAAGCAAGACTGGTGCCAGGGGACAGATTAGCTTGTTTAGCACCAAACATGGAATTTCCCTTGCTAAGCATGTCCTTTTGTGGTATTTCTGAAATACATATCAGCTGTCACATCAGCTTTGAGAACTTTCCCAAATGTGAACAAGGATGTGAAATCCTTGACAAGAAGAGTTACAGTTTACCAAACTTTAACTGGGATACTTCCCCTTTTGCATTTTCATCATGTAAAGGCAGAGGCCTCCAGGAATATTCCTCATCAGAGAAACAGAAAAACTATGATTTCTTCTCAGAGGTCAAGAGTCCAGATTGCATCCAGGACAGAAGTCAGGGATGTGCTGTAGTTTGTAAATAGTTAATAGGGTAGAAGTCATTTCTCTGTAGCTTTCCCTTCCTCTTCTCTCTTCTTGGCATTTGTGACACTTGGTGGACTCCAAGAGCCTGGTAGAATGCACCTTTCCCATGACTAGTTGTCAGTAGTAGCTTTCTTGTGGAGAAGACTTAACCAATGGGCTAAATATGTGCTGTTAGTACTGATAGAAAAACAGTGGAAGAGGTCATTTCCATCTTAATTCCTTTCACAGCCAGCTAAGATTGAATTTGGAGAGTTTTTTACCCTTGAAGTTCAACTGCTGCTTCAATAAGAACAGAAAGCAGGATCCTGGATCAACCTGATTTGTCCCCATAATTTATACTATATTTGCTAGCAGTATTAAGGAAAGTATTCAACATAAAAGACTAACGTGTCATGATTCTTTAACAAGATAATTGCATCCATAAAAGTAAAATGGGTAATAAGGAGTAGTTCCAAATTGACAGTTCAGGAAGTCAAGAAAAGCAGACCTTGAATATCAGATAGTGACTTTAGTATACCATTAATTTTTTTAATGCCTTCTGGATTCCAAGTTTCAATTGAATCAAAAAATTCAAGAGATGGCTCATTGTCTTAGCAATGGACAGCAGGGAAAAGTGTCATCTGTAAGTCAGAAATTGTAGGCCCTGGCTGGTGGCACAGTGGATAAGGTGTTGGCCTGTGAACCCAAAGGTCGCTGGTTCAATTTCCAGGCAGGGCACATAACCAGTTTCATGCCAGGTATCCAACCAGTTCTGTAGCTGGAGGCAGGTGAACGTCAACCATACATTGATGTCTCTCTCCCTCTCTGCCTCTCTCCTTTCCCCTCTCTCTAAAAATAATATATTTTTTTAATCTTAAAAAGAAATTTTAAGGTTTTTTGTTTGTTTTTGCAAGTAGGTGAATATGGACTGACAACCCATGGAGAAAGGCTATCTAGGAAGTACATGGAAAAGACCTTCATCCAGCAGAATTTTCTGTAGTCCTTTAACCTAGAATGGCAGTGCTGAAAACAAGGGTGGTATTGTAGCTACGTTAAGGCCCCACCCAGGTCCCCTTTCCTAGGCTTGAAGACTCACGCCCCATTGCTACACCTACGTCTTTTTCTAGAGAATTGCCCTTCCATGACAGGAGCTGTCTCATGTGGCAATGCATGAATGGTTGGTCACTGCCCCCTACACACACACACACACACATACACACACTGCCGAGGGACAGTTCCTCACACAAGGCTAACCACAGTACAAGCATAACAGTTCGGTCTCCTTGACCTCTGGGTAGGACAACCTCTGTGATGCAATTTGTGCTCCAGAATTCCCCATGAGGTCAAGAGAAGCCACACTTCAGCTGAAAAAAACCTTTTGCATATTATTTTTTGCTGCCCAATTTGACTTCCCTTCCTCTCTTCCTTCATGAGGATTTCTTCTGAAAAATAAGGCATTGGCATAGGATCATCATGTTCAGCTTGACTCCTCAGGAACCTGACCTAAAGCAGGGACTTAGGAGTGGTCCCAGGAAGCATGCTCTAATCGAAGGACGGGATTCTGGAGTCGCGTCATTCACAGAGGACAACCGGGACCCTATCACTTGCGATGGGTGGGTGGAGTGCTGACAGCCCTGGACATGTGGGAGCAGGGCAGTTGCCAGATACAAATAGGTGTGGTGAGCACGTGGAAGGAAATACACCAGTGTGCGCAATGTCCCCGTCTTTATAGTGTTCACTGTATTTGTAATTGTCATGTAAGCTCTTAAACTCTAAACAAATTGTCATTACACAAAGCTCACATAATTGGATATTTCTCTACTTTTTACCGTTATTCTTACTCTCTACAGAAAGGCTGCTTAACTTCTCACCAGGTGATGGCAAGCACTAAAATCCTGATTTTAAGAGATTAGTAGTCAAAATGCCTCAGTGATTTCAGTTGAACGCTGTACATTGGTATATGGGTCTTGCACTTAGTGATCAGGAATGTACAAATGTATTTTAAATTCATCTTGTTCACTCATGTTTCCCCAGCACCTACAATTGTGCGTAGCATTTAGTAGCTATTCAGTAACTATTGGTCAAGTGAATTAATAAAACAAAATTAATGGATGGGTTGGAGGAAGGAATGACTGATGAGATTCGTTATTAGGTGTGATCATCAAAGTATTTACTAATATGACCCAGGCACCGACAACAAAAAGTTCACATCCACAGGCCTGAGTTCCGCCTTTTACCAAGTGATGACGCTTTCATTTGTAAAACTCATCTCTATTTAGCCTCTTAAGGGTTTAGCCCAGAAGAAGGGTTTCTACCTCTACTGAATCCTTCTGTTGTTTCCTGTGTTCTGTCTTTCATCAGCCTGACTCCATCTGCTTTATATCTTGCAGAAACGTATCCAAATCTATAGCACGCTGAGACCCCAGGTGATGAAGCCCATGTGTTTCCTTCCCCATCTGGAGCTAGAAATCCATCCAAACATTATAGCCCCACAATACAATTATTAACTTGTTAGGGCTTAAGTCTGCCCTTTTATTTGTTGCTTTCTGTTTTTGGTTTCCCTATTTTCTGTCTCCTGACTTCCTGTGAAGTACTTCAGAATGTTTAAGAATTTCATTTTTTTTTATCAATAGTGTTTCGAAGTATATCCCCTTGTACAATACAGTTTTGCTATGGCTACTGTAGATAATACTTTGCATATATGTAATTCATGGTCTCTTGGTGTCAACATTCTACAAGTTCTAAGGAAATGCAGAAATTTTGAATATAATTTCCTTAAATTCTCCCTCTCCACACATTTAGAACCCAGGTGGGATGAAGTCTTAGCTCCTGACTCAACTTGACCTTTTCTGATACCCGGAGTTTCAACACCTGTTATTTGCTGGCCTGGGTGGGGTGAAGGTCAGTTGTTTTTATGTTGGGTTTTTTTTTTTTTTTTCTATTGTGTTTGGCTGGAAAAGAGCAATTATTGTCTAGAAGTTTGCTGTCTTACTAAGCTACCCATTTCCTGGTCCTTTGGTTAAGGAGAGCAGGCTTCAAATAGATTTTTTTGGGGATATATATTTGTTGGTGTTTCTGAACTGCCAATTCCTTCAGATCCAAGGCGAAAGGAAATCCAGGGAACTCACCACTGTGTCATTCCTTAGATTGGTCTTCTTTCTATCTGGGCTGCCCTCTTCTCTCCATCCATCATCATCTCCTTATATGCAGTTTATATGTGATGTCCAGGGGTTTTGATTGTATTGGTTTGGCCAAAAAGTTTGGTTAGTATTTTCTATATGATGGCTGTAGTAGTGCTTAGTTCTCTTTAACTTCATTTGAAACAGTTTTGTTAGGTTATATTGTGACAGCTGTTATATCAACATTCATTAAAAAGTAAATCAATAGGGGTGAATTTTTGTGTGGCCATTTTTAATATTGAAAATGGAAGAAACCATGCAACATTTTCAGTGTATTATGCTGTATTATTTCATAAAAGGTAAAAATACATCTAAGACACAAAGGAAAAAGATTTGTGCAGTGTCTGGAGAAGGTGCTATGATTGATCAAACATGTCAAAAGTGGTTTGCAAGTTTCTCAGCACTATTAACATTGCAGCCAAATAATTCTTTACTGTGGACCTGTGTTATACATTGGAAGATGTTCAACAGCACCCCTGGCCTCAACCCACTAGAAGCCAATAGTGGGAGATAGCTGATATACTCAAAATATCCAAGTCAACAAAGTTACTGGTGAAAGTAAAAAAAAAAAAAAAAAAAAAAAAGTGTTTTATTTTACAACAAAACAAAATAAAACAAAAAACCATAATGAACTTTTTGACCAGCCCAATATTTAGTGGGAGAAATAAAAAAAGTACTCCATCTTTGTAGAAGCAGAAGTCTGCTGTACAGATTTATGTAACTTTTGAATGTTAACCTAAGTGAATGTATTACCTATTAAAAATAAGCAAATGAAATGAAGCAATGTGATAGAAACAGGAAAAAATAGATTGGAGCCTTTAGCTAAAAGATGTGATGAATTAGAAAATCAGATTAAGACATTTACCCTATCTCAGAACAAAATGATATGAAGTTAATACAGTGAAAGTAAAGATAATGGATATTAAAGGTAGCCTAACTCCAAAAAATACCTAGAACTGAACAGATAAAGAACAATCAGTAGGAAAAAATAAAACATACTTGACAGTTTGCAGAGCAACAACAATGACAACAAGAAAGTTAAAAATATGTGAAGAAATCCACAATAACTCCAGGAATAAAAAGAAATCAAATTAAAGCAAGGAGATGAAGTTTCTCCCTTGCATTCTAACTTAGCCAAAATACTGAGAAATAGGTACTTTCATAAATTGCTATTGGGTATGTAAAGTGTTGCAAAATTTCTGGAAGATAATTTTGCAACATACATTAAAAGCCCTGAACATGTTTATTGAGTCTGCCCCAATTATTTCAGTTCTATTACTACATTCTTGCACATCTTCTGTTTCCTAAGGGAAGAGTAATAGTGGTGGCATCTTTCTATATAATAGCAACAATTAGATGCAGTTACATTAGCAAGGCCTTGAGTAGTATTTACAATATATCAGGTACTTTCCTAAACACTGTCCACATATTAACCCATTTAATCCATTTTCATTCAGCCTATGAATGAAAAACGTTGAGGCGTGGAGGGATTAAGTGAATTGCTGGGATTTGAGTCAATGCCTGAGTTCAGGCCTTTCACCACTCTATCTGCTGCATGTCTAGGTAACACTTACGCAACATATAATGGTGTACTATATAACCATTCAAATATGTTGTAAATGTTTACATGTAAAACATAAAAATATCTTCCAAGTTTATTGTTAACGAAAAACTGGCACATTATTTAATCACAGGAGGCAATCTTGGGGAAAAAAGATCCCCAAGATTAGTGTAGATTTTTCAAGTGTAGAATCTAGGTGATGATTAAAAGCGCTATGGTGTCTTAGAATGATCTTACTGATTATGGTGTAAATGTAATGATTTACCCAGTGATGGTGCATTCTGGGTAAGTGCCAGATAAATTCACATTTACTGCAATAAGGAAACGTGTCTTTCATAGAAAAACTGAATGTCCTCCAAATTTCCCTGAAATTGGATGAGTAGATGCATAGTTCCTCCAAAAATTCCTTGGTGTTTAAAAATTAAAAACCTCTTTCATAAAAACTTTGCAAAACTGATCTCATAATTGGAAACTGGGTTTGTCCACCATAGAAACTGAGATAAACGTGTTTCCCTGAAAAAAAAAAAAAATGGATGAGACTTACTATTAAAAATTATGTTAAAAATTGTGACTCAGATATTTCTTGGTCTTCTTTGCTGCCTTCTTAGAAATTAAACTAACTGTTTTTTGTTTGTTTATTTGTTTTGGTTCTCTCAGTACTACTACTCTGTAGGTCTTTCTCTCTTTTTCATGTCCATTTTTTCTTTTTGCCTGTCACTTCTGAGAGTACTTTGGGGACTGGACTGAAATCAGAGTGGTTCTTTGTTCAGGTTGCCATAAACAAAGTGATGTGGGACCAAGTGATCTTGAAAGTCTCCTGAAAAGTGATTTCTGAGTGGACAGGTGTCTTAAATGAGCAAAGACACTCAATAGACTTTCCTTAAATCCTTAAATATAATATATCCCAATAATTAAAAAAAAAAAACCAAGATAGCAAAAGTGGAGTTGGCATTAAATCATATGTTTAGCGGATGCTGAGTAAACCATCAATTGAAATAACAAAGAGCATTATACTAACCGCCATGGTGCTCACTTTGCTAAAACCATAAGTCAGAAAGCAGCGTCAGGCCAACACTTCTAATTTTAATCACAGCTCTAAATAGTTGAGAGCACACCCAGAAAATGATAGTGTGTATCTAAGTCTGGGGTTCTTTTGTGGCTACCACCTCTCTGACATAACTTCCGTGCAGGTGGTTTCCTCTTTTCTGGGAAAAATTCTAAATATGGTGTATGCTTTCCAGAGGCTGTGGTTTGAAAGGGGACTCAGGATGGCTCCTTACATAATTACGTAGGATGACAAAGCATCTAAGATAAAAACCATGCCTTTTGAATCTCTTAAAAGCTTTTAATTGTTTAATTAAGAGGGACCCAGTACAAAAGACATGTAAAAATTTACAAGTCATATAATTATTTTCCTTCACCATTAGTTTACCTTCTACACAGATGACCTGATCTTCTAGAAGGCAAGGCAAACATCTAGACATGTGTGTAGCTTTGTTTGCAATTATAAAAAATTACAAAACCTGCATTGGCAAAGACTTTTGTTTTTTAATCAGACCCCCCATGCCTGTGAGTCTTCCCTACTGGTGTAGTTTCTGACCATTCAGTAAATGTAATGACTCACAGTCTGAAAGCCACTGAGAGGTGCCATTGTTTTTATGGTGATATGTACTCAAGTAGAGACTTATAAGTGCATACATCTTGGTGGCTGGGCTACTTGAATAGGTCTGAAACAAGTAAAAAGAATGGGCTTATTGTAAAGATTTGAATCCACAAGGACAGGGCAACATGTTCCCCACAATAAGGAAGGAGTACAGCATCAACTTCTCCCCTTTCAAATGCTCACAGGAGTGACACACAGACCATGTTAAAAGGAAACACCCATACCAGTGCTGCAGATCACTAACGGATAACAGGTACACATGAAAAACTGGTGACTATCAGCCAGCTGCAGTGGGAACGGAAGAGGGTCTTGAAAGCTCTTAAATGGACACAGCTGGCATGCTGGAAAATCTGAGTCTAAGCCAATGGACTCGATGTGGAAGCTCAGGCTAGAGAGGCTCCGAGGCTCCTACCTGACAAGAAAGGCAACACCAAGTGGTGAGTCACTTCCCGGCCTTGCCGCTAGAGCAAGCATAGAAATAGAGCAGAGAGCCTGGCTCTGGGGAGGAGAATTTGAAGCTTTGTCTATAATAGGCAGTTAGAAATATGAGTATGAAGCTGGGAAGGGAGGTTTAAGCTAAAGATAAAAATTTCAGTACATAGGTGGTATTTATCATCCTACAACTGGACAAGATGACTAAGGGAGTGTGCACATAAAAGAGAGATGCTGCCCAAGGACTAAGCTGTATGGGGCATGCTCCAATATCAAGGGGCTAAGAGGGAACAAAGAACCAACAAAGAAGATTAAGGATGAATGAGCAGATAATTCCTAAGTTATTTCAACTATTCTTGATCAAAGGGGTGGACTGAACCCTTTCTTTTCCCTTACAATTTCACTCATGTAGCATATGAATGAGAATAAATTTATGTACCTGCTGGAACCAACCTAAGTGCCATGACTTTGACAAATATTTGGGAAACAGAAAGTATCTTAATGTTCTTGTTGATGAAGAATGCCTTGCACGGCAAATGCAAACTGCTACCTGCAGCAAACATGAGCTGGCTGTCTGGGGAGGTGGGAAGTGATTGCACCTGAATAAAGACTCCAGGCTCCGAGTTAGCAGAGAGCAAGGATGGGCTGTGGGCTGTACCTCGGGGTGGCTGATTAGATGCTTGTATAATATAGAACACATGGCCCAAAGGGTTTCACCACCAGCTGTGGTGCCCAAATGCTCTCTGAATAGGTCAGAAGATTTTCCTGGGAAGGGACCATAGTGTGAGGGGTGAACCTAAGTAGAAATGCAGAGTAGAATATGGGGAAAATGCTGGATTCTCTCACAGGGGCTGGAAAGGATGAAGAAATAACAGCTTTCTCTAGGACTAAAGTATACGGAAGTATTGTATCCTTAGTCTTTCACCACTTTGGCAATTTTGGAGATTCTAAGTCAGTCTAGATCTTTCTCACAAACTACATATAAATATCCTGGGGAGCCATCCCATTGGCAAGAGAGAGGCCCTGCTGCATAAACATTGCAACAAAACTGTGAAGGAAACCCACTCCTGCTACTGATAGGAATCAAAAACAACTTTCATTTGTAATTATATGTATACGAGGTCTGTCTGGACAAAGTCCAGCCATTGTTAATAGGATGAGAACGGTTTGTGGGGCATTGATGTAATCCGGCAGCCAAGGAGAGTGGACTGGAATTCACATGCATGAACAATGATGACTGCACTGTACTAGTCAGTGGGGACAATGGATGCCGTTGAGCATGTGTACTGTGTGGCTGTCACATTCAAAATGACTGAGTGAGGAGAGCAAGGAATCTGCATCAAATTTTGTGTTAAGCTTGGAAACTGTTCAGATAATTCAGAAGGTGGCAGCTATGGGCAACTGGTGAGTGGCAGCTTCATCACGACAATGTGCCCAATTATATATCATATCTTCTGTGGAGTTTTTTGGTGAAATGTCAAATCATCTAGGTAACTTAGTCCTCCTCTAGCCCACACTTGGTGACTATAGGTGCCCTGTGACTTTGGGTTTTTCCCAAAATTAAAATCACCTTTGAAAGGGAAACGATTTCAGATTGTCAATGAGATTCAGGAAAATATAACAGGGCAGCTGATGACAATTGGGAGAACTGTGTGAGGTCCCAAGGTGCTTAATTTGAAGGGGACGGAGGCATCATTGTCCTGTGTACAATGTTTCTTGTATCCTGCATCTTCTTCAATAAACGTCCCTACTTTTCACATTATATGGCTGGATACTTTCTAGACAGACCTCATTTGTGGTAAATTAAAGATCCCTGGACATTTCTGGAAAGCAAAAGCACAAAGAAGAGGCAGAAAAAAGGGAAAGAAAACAAAATAATTTAAAAAATCAGAACAATTCTGTGGTGTTTTACATGATATTTTATCTATAAAAGAGAGGTAATAGCCCTGGCTGGAATGGCTCAGTTAATTGGCACCGGCCTGCAAATCCAAGGGTCACTGGTTTGATTTCTAGCCAGGACACATAATTAAGTTGCAAGCCAGGTCTCTAGCCAGGTCCCCAGCTGAAGGCAGGTGAAAGGCAACCATACATTCATGTTTCTCTCCCTTTCTTCCTCCCTCCCTGCCCTTCTCTCTAAAAACAATGAATAAAATCTTTAAAAAATACATAAATAAACTTTTTAAAAAGAGGAAATAAAAATTGTAATGGAGATTCAAATATATTACCCAAGTAAAATTATTGAATATCATTATTTACTTAGCAATGCATAACTATTTACATAATCATGGTTGTAGATTTTTGCCTCTTTTTTTCATAATTAGAATCAACCAAATATTTATAGACACTGGTAGTACAGAAACTAAAAGAAAAAGTGGTGGAAGGAAGTTGGAAGCTTTAACTGTATCTTACCTCGTCCAGAATCAATGGCTAACCTTCATTTAGGTGTATTTTTTTAAGTTATAATGACAAACAGTATAACTGTTAATAAGTTTAATATATCTGAGGAAACAGAGTGTGTTTGAGTAAAAGTGTTCTAAACAGCCCAACTTTAGGAAGGGAGACATTACATATCTTGTTAAATTGATTGATTTAGAAAGAGATCATTTCAGATTTGTTCAGGTTTCCGTGGTAACCACTGAAAGAACTGAAACCAGAAATGGATAGTGCTTTGTACTTAGGGAACTTTTATTTTTTTTATTTGTACCATTCTTGGAAGTTTTCTTTAAAAATTTTATTTATTTATTTATTTTTAGGGAGAGGGGAAGAAAGGGAGAAAGTGAGGGAGAGAAACATCAATGTGTGGTGGCCTCTTGCACACCCCCAACTGGGGGCCTGGCCTACAATCCAGGCATGTGCCCTGACTGGGAACTGAATCTGTGATCCTTTGGTTTGCAGGCCAGCACTCAATCCACTGAGCCACACCAGCCAGGGCAGAAATTTTCTTTAACAAAACAAAAAAGTCTATGTATTGGTTTTATAAATAAATAACAATCATTCTAATAAACTAATCAAAATTAGAAAGGAACTTCTGAAACTATCATAATGCTAACACCCCATTCAACAGAAAAAGTGATGATTTTTTTAATATTAGATGTTTATAAATATTGCTGCAAATATATGTTAATAAATCAGATTTGGTATTGAATTAAAATATTGATGTGATACACCCAAAGGGAGATTATTTCCAGAACATAAAGATATTTCAACATTAAAAAATCAATTCATACATTTCTACATATTAACAAATTAATCAAGAAAAAAGGCACAATCATCTCAACAGACTAAAAATTCAGTATTCTTTCCTGCTTAATAAAATCATAGTAAAAGACAAATAGAAGTAATACATTTGTAACATGATAAATGTAGGTGAAACATGTATGACAAAATTTTACTCAATGAAGTATTTTTACAAGGCAACAAGAAAAACTACATTAAAAAAATAATAACAGGAGGCAAACCAGAGAGTAAGTGTCCCCAGAACATTTAAAAAAATGTTCAACCTTATTTTATTTACAGAAGTGTAAGTATACATCACACAATAAAAAATTTAAACTATTATATTGGCCATGATTAAAATGTTAATGCTCAGTATCAGTAAGGCTGAAAGGATGGGCTCATTTGACTGAAAGATACATACATTGATAAAATTATGAAAGTAATTTCTCAATATATTAAAAAGCATTAAAAGTGTATATAATTTTTGATCTAGAAAGTCCATTTCTAGGAGTTGCATCTAAAGAAAGCAAACATTTAAGATAGATGCTCACAAAATTTAGCAATATTATTAATTACTAAAGCACTGTATTTCATAACGATAGAAATAAACCAAATGTCCATTAATAAAATAAGTTATATTAATTGATAAGTCCACATATTAGAATACTATTCAGCTATCAAATACTTGTTAATATGGAAGAGATTTATGATATACTCAGCAATTAAAGCAAAGCTTAAAACAATGTAACAATATGATATAATTTTTGTTTAAAGTTATCTATCAATCATCTACCTACCTATCTACTTACCTAGCTGAATAATGCCGAAAGAATATTATCTTAATGTTAGTTACCACTGATTGCTATTTAAAAATTGTCTTTGTTCTTATACATTATATTTATTATTATTTTATATTATTCTTCTTTAAAAATGAAGTTTTTTTTTTTTTGTAATGAAAATGCAGAATTAAACAATGTAGGGGCTAGGGACACTGACTCCCTATCCTCTCGCACACACAGTTGAATATCCATGTATAACTTTTGACTTCCATGAGGGGATTGAGTCTAGGATCCCCTGCAGATACCAAACTCCCAGATGCTCGGACATCCTGTAAGAAATTAGGTAAATCAATGCATACACTTCATCCTGTGCATCTCCCAACTGCTGATGGAAAACAATATAGGTGTTTATTGAAAAAAATCCACGTATAAGTGGACCTGTGCAGTTCAATCCTGTGTTGTTCAAGGGCCAGTTGTAGATGTATTGGAGGTAGAAGTATGCATATACTTTCTCCTTGTGTAAGGTATAACAAAAGTTTATAAAATAGGTCTTATAAATCAATTAGAAAATGAATAACACATAAAAAAATGGGCTGTAGATAATTCCTAAAATAAAGCTATAAATAATCTGGGAACAAGGAAAGTTCAATCTTACTAGTAAATTAAAAAAAATAAAAGTAAAATGAGATATTTTTCTTTAATTGAAAAATAGAGAATTAATTTCCTATGATAGCAAATGATTAGGGCTATGAGATCTCTTGTACAGTGCAGAGATGTGAACCCTATTTCTAGAGAGTACGATAATACATAACAAAAACCTTAATATTATGTGTACCATTTGGCCCAGATATTCTTTTTCTCAAAATTTCCATAAAGAGATAATTATAGGGATGCTCGAATAAAGATGCTCATGATAATGTTGTTTGTAATAGTGGAAATTAGAAAAAAAACTGAAATTTTAAAGAATAAAAGATTAAATTATGTTATAGCCAAAAAAAAAATGAGTATCATTCAGCAATCAAATTGGACTTTTAAAAGGATATTTTATGACATGGACTAGGTTCATAATATACACCATAGTGAAAAGAGAGGTTCTTTTTCTGCTCCATCACAATACCAGAAAGTGTGTGTGTGTGTGTGTGTGTGTGTGTGTGTTTGGTGCCATGTGATATACACTGGTACTCTTGCCATGCTTGATAGTCGACCACTGAAGGTGGCTTGGTGTCTCACTGATGCCTGTTTTGACACTTGTCAACAATGGCACTGTGTCTCTCTCCCATTTCTCTTTTTGAATTAGAAAAAATAATTTTTAAATGGGAAAAATCTTCACTTGAAAAGAAAACAATACTTGTAAATAACAAGTCCATGTTTTTCAAACACAGAACCTTGGGATGAGTACTAAGGAAGTAAGAGTGAGTTTAACATAACTTGAAACTACACTTAGAAGTAAAAGAAAGATAGACATGACATCTACTTGACTTTCTGATTAAACAGACAATACTACAATGTACTTTTGCTATTCAATAAAACACTTGGATATGAAATTAATAATATAAGGGGTATAGTATGTGCTCTGAAACCACATGCGAATTACAAGTCACCTCCATACAACCCTGGAGGTTCAGTTGTTCCCTCTCTAAGGAACTGAAGCACCACACTATGGTGGTTGGGATCTCAGCCTCTTTTGATCATAAACTAGACTCTGTTGCTCTGTGTGCTTGGGCCAGTGACAGTCTCTCTGGGCCTGTTTGCTCACCAGTAACACAGGGAGACTGTGTGGTTTAGATTAGTACGTTATGTTTATAGGCCTTAGAACACATGCACATAATAAGCATTCAATAAAAGCTATCTTGTAGTAGTATTTTTTAATAACTATTACCATAGTGAGAGTTGCACTTGCTATTTTAGATGTCAATTACTTGAAATATTTAAGAAAGTATTTACTTGCTTGCTTGCCCACTCACTATATTTACCTACATTTCTATCATTTTGGGGTTTTTTTGCTTTGGTTTCTTGAATATCAGAACATTAAAAAACAAAACAAAACACACAGACACACAGAACCAGAGCCAGTGAGGCTGAAAAGCCATGAGAAAGAGACAGCCAAGTTTGGGCTTAGTCAGCAGTGGGGAGGGAAGCAGGGACCAACTCCAAGTGGCAGACGATAGAACGGAGAGTGTGGAAACCTGGTTCTGAAGGCCACGGTGACAGCTGCAGCATAAGCCATATGACGTGTACTCGGAGTAACTGTCCTGATGACTGAGCTGTGAGGCAGCTTTTCTGACTGGCCTGACTTCCTTGTCTTTCCCTTATACTAACACTCTCTCAGCTGACAAAACCTGAAGACATCTGTGACACAAATGTGAAGCATTTATAATATGCCATGGATATCCCCACGAAAGTTCTAGACTGGAGGGTGACCCTCTCCAGTTGTTCTGTTTTGTTGGCCTCTTGGTTTTCTGTTTTGGACTCACGCTGCCACCTTTTTGTTCATCTAGTACTTTGGATGACTTTCTCAATTTGAAATCACAGTCAGGACATTTATGGAAAGCACCTCCCGAGTTAGGTCTCAATCCTAACTTCCAACTTCCCTGTTTACAGATAAGAACTACAACTAAGCATGTCCTTCTATTTATTATCATAGCCCATGGGACCGGCTCTGGCCTAAAAGGGTGGGACGTGAAATAGTAGACAGGTGGGCAGTGATAGAGATTGTGTATTAAACAGTCAAATTGAAGGGGAATGTGAACAGGAAGATTTTAGAAAGTAATACGGATAGAACATCAGGGTGAAGGAGAGAACAAAGCCTTGGGTAATTTCTACATTGTTGTCTCCATTGCCTGCAATGACTATGAATAGGAAATGGGAGGTTTTGCAGCAAAGATGACAAGTTGTTGCATAAGTTGGATTTGGAAATTTCAGGTGGAGCCTACTGGCAGCCAATATTGAAAATCTGCTTTCAAGAACTCAGATCAAGCCCTGGCTGGTAGCACAGTGGGTAAGGTGCCGGCCTGCGAACCCAAAGGTCGCAGGTTCGATTCCCCAGCCAGGGCACATAACCAGGTTGCAAGCCAGGTCTCCAGTCAGGTCCATAGCTGGAGGCAGGTGAAAAGCAACCATACATTGATGTCTCTCTCCCTCTCTGCCTCTCTCCCTTCCCCTCTTTCTAAAAATAATGAAATAAAATCTTAAAAAAAAAAAAAAAGAACTCAGACCATTCCTTCATTGTCAAACTACCAATTATCTTGAATTCAAGTAAGGGAGTATAGCGTAGACTGCTATTTTCTCTTCCTTGTTTTTGCTCTTCAGGAGAATTGGGGCTCTTATTTGTATCACTCTTGTTGGCCTCCACTGGGAAATCTAGTGTGCTAGGCATCTGAGATCCAGAGTATTTTTTTAAAAGAATCATAAAATGTAAAATGATAGCTTATCATGCAAAAAAGTTGGTAAGCAACATTATATTAATTCTACTGTCTACTAAGTTGGTTTCTAAAAGGAAAAAAATGGCAGAAGGTATAAAAACATCATGTTTGAAATAACTCAAAGCCGTAACAGCATCTTGTGAAATCCTATATTATAAAATTGTGGTTTCTGAGATTTAACAGACTGTGGCAATAAAATTGATGAACGACAAATTTAAAATCGTGGCTTCAAAAGTGAACACAGAAGAAATGGTACCACTTTGCAAAAGGTGCGTCAGTCCACAATGATATTTAGAAAGTTATTTTGGCCAGAGTGCTTATTTTTACATATGAAATAAAAGGAAGACTAGCTAACTGAAAAAGGACACAAAGTCTTGGAAGAGGGGAAAATAAAGATAAAAACAAAAGAAAAGGTGCCAATAAAAATTTCAAAGAAAAAGATAAATTCATAGAACACAACATTTTTTTTTCACAAAAACTTTAGGAACAAAGCAGATTAAATTCATAACAGGTGCATACGAAGGAAAAATGTGTAAAGGAGAAGAGGCCCAAACACAGAAAAGAGAACTAAAAATCACAGTAAGAATAAAGCCTTTCTAACTTGTCATTTTATTCCTCAGTAAACCACAATTCTGCAGATTATAGACAAATATAAAAGTAGGCTTTAAATGCAAGAAAGAAATTCAATTGGAAAAACAACATCCATCTTTGTGTGGGGAGACAATGGTTTTTCCTTATTTTTAGTTCTCTGTGCTTTACTTAAATGTCTTATATGATGCTACATTACTTTCATAATGGACAGGAGTCACCTCTATTACATTGAAGCTGTATCACATTTCATATTAAAATTTAATACAGCAGCATCTCGCTGCTGCCAGTTAATTCAGCAGGAACCGAACAGATGACCTTCCTTCCTGTACAATATGTAATACAAATTTTCCCTATGAGGGAGTCCTTATCTCTGGTTAGCTGACCTGTTCCGAGCCTGTGTTCCTAATCATTAACTTTCAGTAGGTTGGCCTGCTCTGAGTTCTGCACTGTCTGTTTTGCCCAAGAAGCAAACCACATTCTACACTTGTCCGCTATTCTTCTTTCCTGTCTAGGTCTTGTTGGGCCTCTGGCAGTGGGGCCCTTAGGCTCACAGAGTCGGAGAGGAAAAGGCGGCATTTTATTTGCATGCACTTGACCTTAGCCACTCACAGTTCCTTCTGCCCTCTCGCACATACGTTCCAGGATTCGGTGAATGCTGGCGAAACTGGGTCTGTCCGCGGGCAACCTGCTCCAACACAGACGCATTAGGTTGTACAGCTCCAGGGGACAGTTCTCGGGGCAGGAGAGGATGTTGCCATCTCGCACGTAGAAAATGACCTCCTCATGGGCCATCCCATAGTAGGGCTGCAGACCGTAGGAGAAGATCTCCCACAGGACCACACCGTAGGCCCACACGTCGGACTCGGTGGTGTAGCGGTTGTAGAAAATGGACTCGGGTGGCATCCAGCGGATAGGGATGGCATCGTTCTCGTTCGCTTTGTAGTAGTCCGCCGAATAGATGTTCCGAGAGAGGCCGAAGTCGGCAATTTTCACCACCATGCTCTCACCCACCAGGCAGTTCCTGGTGGCTAGATCGCGGTGGACAAACTTGCGCTCCGAGAGGTAAGCCATGCCCGCTGCCACTTGTCTGGCTATGCAGAGCTGCTCCGCGCAGGAGAGGGGCGGGGGCCCCGCGCTGGCGGCTGGAGCCCTTGGGGACAGGTCGCTGTGACTCAGGCTGCACGCGCTGTGAGGAGACATGCTGCGGAGGAACTCGTTGAGGTCACCATAGGCCATGTATTCGAAGAGCAGGCACATGGGCTTCCCCACAGCGCACACGCCTGGAACCAAATGACAGCCTTTGTCAGGTGGGTTTTTTTTAAGTGGCACACTGAAAGGACCATTCGAACAGTGAATGCCAGGTCAGGAAATACAGAGCCCTGGCTTTTTTGTTGACAGGTTCATGGTCAAATACTGACCCTCTCTGTGTAAACATCTATTTACCTTTTAAGATGCAGTGTATCTAGCATTCCTCCAGTACCCTAGCTCCCCTCTCTTCCAGTGACCGATTTTCCTTCTGTTATCCTTTAGCACGGTACTTACTATCCTATGCCATGATCATTTATCAATTTGAGCACCCCCCCCCCAACATTTTAGTACTTGAAAAGTAAAGAGTGTGTGTTCTTTCAATTCTGCAAACCAGCCCCATGTCTGGCAGAGCCAGTACTCGGTGTTTGGTGAATGAATTTATGATGGATATTTGTGTTGAGTATGTAATATCATTCCTCTCTGTGTTTCTACTTCTTTGAAGAAGGATAACAAAGAAAATGTGGTATAAAAATTGGGAAGAAATAACAAAAATGATCCAATATCATAGATGAAGTGTTCAAGTTGATGTAATAAAACATTCTGAAATTTACACTTTGTGATATTCATTCTAGAAAGGAAAAAATAAAATAAAATAAAAAATAAAAAAAATAAAGAGTCTTAGATTTAGTGTCAATAAGACATTTGTAAATCTTAAAATCTTGCTACATTTGAGAGAGAAACTGGGCCACTTGGAATATTAGACCATTTAGACACAATTTTATCTCATAAAAATAATTATTAGAAAAATAGATTATTTGGCTTATTTATTTTAGGGTTAGGTTTTTAAAAAGATTTTATTTATTATTTTTTTAGAAGGATGGAAAGGGAGAAAGGCAAAGAGGGAGACAGACCTCGATGTATGGTTGCCTTTCACCTGCCTCCATTTATGAACCTGGCTGGAGACCTGGCTTGCAACCTGGTTACGTGCCCTGCTGGGAATTGAACCAGGGACCGTTGGATTCACAGGCCAGCGCCTTATTCACTGTGCCACCAGCCAGAGCTCAGGGTGAGCTTTTAATTAGAGGAACTTTAGCAAACAATATATTTATAACTACTAGAGAGGAAATTAAAGAAAAAAATTAAAAAACCCAGTTTTTTGAACTGAGGTGATTTAATGAAATGTTCCACTCCTTGATACATAATGTGCAGTGTGGGATCCCCCAAAATGGAATTTATTTATACAAAATTGTATATTTATTCTTACATCTTTAAACTTCAGTCACCTTCAAAGTACTCTCCATTTGATACAATACACCCATGGAAACATTTCTCCAAAAACTGCTCAAAACAGTTTTTGAACTCATCAATTTTGATGTCTTTTAGTGATGCCATTTTTGGTTTCACCTTTTCCATATCAGCAAAAATGTTTCCCTTTGAGGACTTTTTCCATTGGGGAAACAAAGAAAAGGCGCTCAAGGTGAGATCAGGTGAATAGGGCGGGCAGGATGGGGGTCATGCTATTTTTGGTCAAAACTGATGAACACTCAGTGCAGTGTGGGTAGGTGTGCTTATAAATCACCCATCATGAAATGGGCAAATGCCTTGAAAGTCTTCAAAAAAATTTTTCACTGAAGCTCAACGCAACCTACCACAACACCAGCTGGTACGCTGATATAGATGGGTTTCTAGAACACTCATCTATGGAGTAAGCCTAAAATGAGGGCCCACCCTCCAGAAGATAATTCGGAATTTTGGGGGTCTCCCCTCATACTACATGGAAAGAAAAGAGACATTTCCCTGACCAAGGAGTGAAGGAAAAAAGGACAACATAGGTAAAGTACGAAGAAGGAAAACTTGGGAAGCCTATTTTCTGACACAATAAATTTCTTCCTTTATATTTTCATACCTAAGAGTTTTACAATGTTAGGATTGTCAAATTCCGCCATGAGGGCAGCTTCCCTCTGAAAGTCAGCTTGCATGTCTGCAGAAGCTTCTTCTTTGAGCATCTTCACTGCCACCATCGTGAAAGGTTCATAGGGGAGCAACCCTGGAGCCCTGAGACATACATGTATTTAGACAGAAATCAAAGATCACACTTATTATCCATGGTCACACTGTATCCATATTCATATACACCCTCCACCCCCCACATATGCAGCCTTTCTCAGAGTCACAGAATCAAAGAGAGGTACCAATAGTAGAATGTACTTAAAACTTCTTGATTTCAATGAATGAAAATCACTGGGGCTATTTTCAACATAGATTAAGTTTGAAAAGTGCATTATTTCTCAAGTATAGGGATTTGAAAGTGCATAGACCCAATGGGATTATCATCACTATCCTAATCCCTTAATCTAAGGCCAAAATCTAAAATTGTGGAAAGGCCAGACCATGCCTTATTCATCTTTATATTCCCAAAGCACCTAAAATGACACCTACATGTTTTTGCTCTTGAATAACTATTTGTGTGAGATTTCCATTAATTGTGTAAGCTTCAAACCAGGACTTTCATGAGTAGATGTAAAGCTGTATCCTTCCCAAGAGCACCAGGACAAAGTGATAATTTGTGTTCACACCCTCTGACCCACACAGAGAGGGTAATTTACTCCAGGTTCCCATAAAGGCCATTGGGCCTACTACACACTTGTTTCTTGAGCTCATTTTCTTACACACTTGCATTATTTTTTCTTTTTCTGTTCTGCCATTCTATGAACATCTATTTAGTATCCATACACCTCTGGTTCTGAGTTCTTAAGTTGAAACATTAGTTAAACACTAGTTTAACTAAAGTGGAGACTATAGCAATAGAAAACAGAAGAGAAGTTGAGAATTATTTACTAAGAACAATGTGAGAAATTATGATTTAAAATGTATGTCAAAATTCTCTTTTTAAAGGGGTAGATGATTAAACTTTGCTAATTGGTTGTAGTTTGAACACTATACAAATGAAGATTCCCTCCATATGTACAATCCCCCTTTCCATCAGAGAAGGGAATTATTTATTTAGATTCAAAGTATACTACTCAATACAAATAAAGTTAATGACATGAATGATTAATTAATTTGATAAGAACTATTATACTGTATAGACATCAAGGTAATGGTCTGGTAACTTTTCAAACACAAAATAGTTCAGAGGAGGGTTTTTGTGTGTGTGTATGGGTAAGTTTACCTTGCTTGAAAGACCCTTCCAAATGCTCCTTCTCCGATATCCCTCACGTATTCAATATTATTCCTTGGATACTCCAGGCTAAGCAATTTGGGATTCAGAAGGAGGGGCATCCTCTGGTACATGGGGTTGGGATGAAGTCTGTCTAGCAGGAGCTCAGAAGGAAGAGTAGTGAGGGTTACTGCCGCTGATTCCCTGCAGGGTAAGACAGGAAAGAGCAACGATGCACTCAAGGTCAAGTGAGATCTTTGTCCTTAGACTTGGGTCCTAAAAGGAGACAACATTTAGTAGGGATCAACGGGAATTAGACTAAGACAGCCAAAAATCATTTAGTTTTAGAGCGATGAAGTATTTTGTTTAACCTGGAGTCAAAAATCACATTTTTTCAGAAAGTTTGTCACTGTCCAATCTAGCAGTGGGGGAAGATGGGGAGCAGGAATACCCATATTCTTCCAAATTATTGTTTAGCTTCTATCTGCTGTGAAAAATTAACCTGAGGACATGTGATTCTATGCAAAAAGTTATTGATATTTTTAAAGATCATGGGGGAGGGTGCTTAATTTTAAAGCAATGCAATGGGTGTCACGGACTGGCAGTTATATGTATTCTGCCTCCCATCCTCCATTCCAATATTAAATATGCAAGTTATAAATGATTACTACATGCTGTTAGCTTAAACTGGAATCTCACCTTTTCTTATTTTTCCATTGTTTTCTTCTTCGGCAGCAGTAGAGTGTAGTTATGGTTAGCAGTGCAAATACTGCAAAGCTGGACATGATGGAGATTATGACAGTCATGGAGTATGTAGGTGAGACAGAGAAGGAGGAAGAGGAAGAAGAAGGCAGATTTGGAATGTCCACACTTGGCTTTGAGGATGTCATTGGTGGGAATGCTGAAAGTAAACAATAATGCATCAACCTTAAACTTTTAGGATGCAATGTTTATAGTCAAGCAATTAATAAACTTTTTAATTTTAAGAATATGCTTTTATGTATCAGGTTCTCCCTGGTTATATATCATTAAAACCTTATTGTGAGAATCCAGTGAAGTCTAGCCCTGGCCATTGTGACTCAATTGGTTCAGCATCATTCTAGAAAGCAAGGGGTCATTGATTTCCAGTTGGGGCACATGCCTGGTTATGGGTTCAATTTCCGGCTGGCATATGAGAGGCAACCAAATGACATTTCTCTCTCACATGATGTTGCTCTCTCTTCTTTTTTCCTCCCTTCCCCTTCCCCTAAGAATAAATAAATAAATAGATAGATAAATAAATAAAATCTTAAAAAAAATCCAGTGAAGTCTAGTTGTAAGCAAACCTAGTTTATAGGATGATAGAATTTTAAAGATGAGATTTAGAGGAAAATTTCTTTTCACAGCAAATGCAGATCTAGGACTAGGGCTCTTTATACTGCATCATACTATTTTATGATTTGACAACAATTGTGAAAATTAAGTTATTAAATAAAATATTTTTAATGAAATACTTGGAGTCAGGGTTGTCGAAAGCTGAGCTTTTATATTGTTGATTTACAAACAATAACATTAATGGAAGAAGATGCAAATGGAAATATTGTGGCACAAATAATCAGAAGTTACTTCATCTAAAAATTGACTCCCATCAAACACTCATTAAAAAAGCCCATGCAGTATAAAAACAAGGTAAAATCTGCCTTAATGCTGGAAACCAAAAGATATCACTTGGTAGAGTGCAAAGTCCATTGTATATTTCTAAGACACCCATATTAATTATGTTTTAAATCCTTTTAAATGACTGAGTGAAGACAAAAACATGGATAGAGTAGTTTAATAATATAATCAATAATAGTGTTTTAATAGTTAAGAACAAACTTTATACCCTAAAAGGAGAGAATAAACCTTTTTTGAAACCATTTAGAAATAATTACAGGCATAATCTTTTGTCTGGCCACCAAGGTAAATGGAAATAATATTCAAAAACAAATTATGCATATTTATTATTTGATGAAAGTGCAATTAAAATAGATTAAATAAAATCCAATAGGACATCTAAGAAAAGAAAAAAAATTCAGTATCTTTTCAATCAAAGAGTAAAAAGTGGCCATGGTTACAGGTTGGAAGATAACTTCCTTATAGTAGATATGGAATGTGGCCAAAACTGTGCTGAATAATAAACTCATAGCATTATCTCTTTCCATTAGATTTAAAAAAGTGAAAGAACTAAATATTTAACTCAAGACTTTGCAAAGGAAAAAAGCCTACAGAAAACAAAGGAAAAAGATGATAAAATAACAGTCAGGTACAAGCAGAAGTTAAAAAGTTAGAATACATGTACTACAAATGATAGAGTTAAAAATTCATTAATAGTTGGACTTGTATCATTAAGTATCCTAATCAGTGGAATTTTAATGTTAAAAAATAGGAAAGGTGCAAGCATATAAATTAAGAATGATAAAGAAATTATGACAACAGACTCAAAGGTAAAGAAATAATTATGCAATTAAATCTTAAGAAAATTGATAATAAGTTTAAAGAATTAGCAAATCTAAATATAGCTATAACTAGGAAATTTAAAAGTCATTATAGAATTATGAATACATTATTTCAGTCTTGGAAGAGGTAACATTTTATACTGTACAATATGTTCCAGGAAGAGAAAAATGTTTCAAATTCTTTCAGTAAGTTATTATAATATTAACATCACAACCTTATAGTGTTAGCACAAAAGGAAAGCAGAGTCATTAATTATTAAGTATAGATTTAAAAGATCCTAAATGAAATATTAACATTTGACTGCAATATGGTAATAGAATAATGATTTAATATAAGGAAATATATTAATATAAAACAATATAGCCCTGGCTGGTGGCTTGGTGGATAGGCACCGGCCTGCAAACCCAAAGGTTACTGGTTCAATTCCCAGTCAGGTCACATAACCAGGTTGCAAGCCAAGTCTCTGGCCAGGTCCTTAGCTGGAGGCAGGTGAAAGGCAACCATACATTGATGTCTTTCTCCCTCTCTACCTCCCTCCCTGCCCTTCTCTCTAAAAGTAATGAATAAAATATATATTTTTTAAATACAAAGTGAAAAACAATTTTATTGCAGTAGATATCTAAGCCATTTGAGATAGGGCATGTAAAAGGACTAACTACAAGGAGTGCTCCATACAACATGTTGGCCTAGAAGTGGGCACAGTGATTATGTCCTGAGCATCCAGAGTTAAGCAAGTGGTTTTGAAGCCTGTGGTGGCCAAATTTGGTCACCACTATGGCTCCAGAGGGCACCTAGAACTGAAAAACATCTGTGCAGAACCAATGACAACACTTCCCACCAAGCATCTCAGCAACGGTGCATTTGACAGACTTCCCAGGCTCCTCAATGATTGGTATGAAAGCTAATCTGACTTTCTTGAACTGAATCACTGAAGGTTTTATTTTTAATCTATATAAGATGGGCAGCAAGGAGGGCCTATTGGAGAGCAACACCTGCTGCTAATAATAAAATAAGAGCAATCATTAAGAGATAGGGAGAAGTGACTTTTTTTTGTATCTGGATTTTACAGAGCAATTCATACCATATTTAACATGTGAGGAAATGTAAGTCATAAAGTTTGTAATGTAGTCTCATTAGTAAACATAAGGGTAATTTTTCTCAAAATATCAGAAAATAGAATTCAGTGGCATATTAAAAGAATAATCCATGATAATTAGTAGAACTTATTTTTGAAAATGTAAGAATTTGCATAGTTTAAGCAATAATTTTGCTTTCTGGGTTTAATTACTCATTCCTCTCAGGATACTTATTTTGTTTTTCCTTGATTATTATTTCTGACCTATTTGTTCTGATCTTCCTTAGAGTGACATTAGTTCTATCTTTGGATTCAGATGATCAGTTTGGATCTCCAACTTTCTCTTCTCATCATGATTTTATTACCTCTTTATCCTTTTCCTCTGAACATTTGGGAGTTGTAATCAGTCATTTATCCATACATTAATGTATTCACTAAATTAATATTATTTGCTAGGTATCAAGAATACCATGGTGAACATGACAAGCCTTTGTGTAAAGTATTTAACTGGGAACAATTAGTAAGCATGTAATTACAGTAAAATATAAGAAATGTTATAAGAATGGGAAGAACATGATACTTATGAACATCCAGAGGCAGTCCAGCTCCAGGTCCAGGTATTTCCTAGATAAGTAACTAAGTTAAATATAAAGGGTGAGTAGCCTAATAACAGTTAAAAGTGTGTGTGTATATGGAGGTGGGGAGATAATATTCTGTAAAGAAGGAATCATGTGTTTCAGGGCCCAAACTAAGCAGCTGTGGTACCTTTCTAAAGGTACATCTAAAAGCTGTAGTGATCCCTGACTGGTGGCACAGTAAATAAGGTGCCGACCTGTGAACCCAAATGTGGCTAGTTCGATTCAGTTAGCACACATAACCAGGTTGCAAACCAGGTCTCCAGTCAGGTCTGTAGCTGGAGGCAGGTGAAAGGCAACCGTACATTGATGTCTCTCTCTCTTCTCCTCTCTCTAAAAATAATAAATAAAACCTTAAAAAAAGTTGTAGTCTTGAGTTGGGGAATCAAATCTAAATCATAAAAGGCCTTGAGTACTGAGTTAAGCGATTTGGACTTTGCCCTGCAGTGGAGAGAATCATTGGAAGGTTTTAAACAATGGGCAGCATGATCAGCTCTATGCCTTGAAAAATCTCAGCTGCAGTCTAACTTCCTTGGTATTAATACTCCCATTATGGCTAATTTCAAGCTGCCAATGTGAAGTTCTGAATGTGGAGTTGGAAAGAGATATTTAGTAACACATGATTATGTAGGATTTCTACCATACAGGTAACAAGGATAAAGAGGAAATTTATGTTTCTTTCTAGACAGAAAGAGCAAATTATTTATAAAAAATAGAACAAGATGCAAACAACTCATTTCCAAAACTAGAAGCTATAACAGAGTGAAAGCATATTTCTAGACTATTGAAAGAAAAAAAAAATGTCATTCATGATTTCTGTATCTAGCTAATGTAGCTTTCAACTGTCCAGGTAAAAGAAAACTATTCTGAAGATATGCAAATATTCAGAGATTGTCACCCAAAACCTATCTGAGGAAATACATCAGTATGTGCATTTCTGGAGAATTCAGAAATTGAAGAATAGTGAAATGCTTGCTAAGCAGGTGGTAGTAAAAATAGTACAAAGGTATTAAATGCTTAAAAGAATATTTCACTTCAGCAAAAGAAGTTATAAAATGAATACTCCTGAATTCCAGTCTGTGTGTTCAAGCAAGTAGAAAATAATGCAAAAGATAAACTAATAATTTTTACAAAGATCTTCCAACACCCTTCCGAGTGAACTGGTGATATCTTTTAGAGTTCACCCAGGAATCAAGAAACTCTTCAAGAAATATTTGAGAGCTTTACATACTCCCATATAATATGAAATACCACCTAATATGGATGTATGCTTTCTTTGCTCAACTGTTGACCTACCTGATGAGCTTAAGCCAATTTCTTTAATAATAATCACATTTAACTCAGGGAGCACAATTTTAGACATTTCTCATCATGTGTTCAGGTGAAATGACCATTTGGAGTTCATTTTCTTACATGCACAAAAGCTTTCATTAAATTTTTTGGGGTGGGTATTAATCAATTTTACAGTTAATATTGTATAGATATATATTGTTTAATTCAATTTATTGGGCTGACATTGGTTAATAAAATTACATAGTTTTCAAGTGTAAAATTCTATACTATATGACCTGCTTCGTTGTGTGTTTACCACCCAAAGTCAAATCTCCTTCCATCGCAATACATTTGACCCCCTTTACTCTTTTTGACCTCCCCCCAACCCCATTTTCTTCTGGTAATCACCATATTGCCTGAGTGTATGAGGGTTTTTTTTGTTTGTTTGTTTTTGTTTTTGTCTTGTTGGTTCATTTGTGAAGCTGTATTTCTTAAAGAATAGAAAATGAGCTTATTGTTACTAATTCATACTTATATATTTAGAATTAGTGTCAGAGGCAACATAGGATGGTTTTTGTGCATACCGTTCCTGTCTAACCTAGGATTCAAAATCAGCCCCTTTCACACAGTAAACCCTCGGTGAACTGCTTGAAGGGATGAATGAGTAAGCGATTGAAGGATAACAAAGCCACAGTCAACAACTAAAAGTCCAATCAAAGTAAACATTGGCTGCTTATATGACAGAGAATAAAACATTTTCAATTTGGGAATACAATCTGACAGGCTTTCAGAATAATGGATTTTTTTTTTAAGCGTGTTTTCCCTAACTGATCTTGTTTACAAAATTGGAGACATTCAGCTGCAACCAGTAGCATTCTTCTAATTCTTTGTCTTAGTCCTTCAAGAAAGCCAACCAAGTGAAGTCCTGGCACTTAGCCAAGTGCAGAGGTGACTCGGTTTGAAATATGTATATCGCAGGAGGAGGAAATGATTTAAGTCTTAGAACACTCAAATCTGAGCAAGTTAATTGGCATAAAAATTTTTTCTAGTATCATTCTGAACATTTCTGCAATCTAGTAGGTTAAAACACTATCTGATAAAGTTAATTTCTACCCGCTATCCCTTTTCAAGCAAAATTCCTTTCCCAGGAATTTTGAGACATTTAAAAATCACTTGATGGGTTCCTCTAAACTTTTTATTGGAAATTAGCTGTGTTAAAAAAAAAAAAAAAAGATCTGTCTTCCAAAAGAAATATTGTTGTCACAAATAAAGATTGTGAATTGATTCAATAAAGAAAAAAGATCTCTGTTTTTCCTCTATTTAGCTAATACAAAAGTCATGAAGGCAAAGTCAAAGATGACATTTTCAGTTTGGCTTATTTTAGAGTCTTACAAGGGATCAAGCTAACTAGTAACCTGGAGCGAGATGTTATTTGTATCATTCACTAAATATGGTGCTCTCCATAGCCTAATTAGAAGCTAATAGTTGAGACCTCCAATGATCTTCCTCATGTTTTACCCTGGATGAGTATGGTGGCAGGTCTTTAAGACTAGCTGTATGTTTTGTTCTGGACACTATGAATTATGAATGTAAGTACACATGCATGAATCCATTTACATACATATAAGGTTTCAAGGGCACAAACAAAATTACTTACTTGTTAGGTTTTCTTTTACAAAATCTGAGGGGGAAAGGATAAAAATTTGTTTTAAATGAGCATCCAGATATCTCATATATTCTGTAAGAGAGGGCTAAGAACAGGGAGTTCGCTTTCAGCTCTGTAATATGCAACTGGAAAGCATTCTTTGCATTCAAATGTGAAAGGATGGCGTCTTTGAAATTAAAGCAGCTGTCAGTTAGGCACAAAGTTCATTAAAGCAACATGCAGGGCCTCAGCTTTGTTTGAGGAGGTCAGCATGTTCAAACATGTGGCTTATTTTTGCATGCTTAAAAAAATCTGCTTCATTGGCTAAGAAAGAGGACTTTATTCCTTTATTCCATTCCTCTGGCAGAAAGTGAAAAACTGCTTAGCCATTTCTCAGCACATTCCAGAAAATATTACAAGCTCTCATTAAGATCCCCTTATGAAATAAGGTAAGATCTCAAAGCAGCAATTGAAAGTACTCTTTAGTGTGTTTTAGGACAAATGAAGTAGATCCTTATGCTAACCCATGCAGTTAGAATAGCAGTAGGAGTCTGTTAATTATGCATCTGAAGGAGGCAGAATTAAAAATATATATATTTATATATTTTATTTTATATATATATATATATATATATATATATATATATGCTCAGAAATATTAGGAGATTTTAGTGCACACCTTAGTTTCTTCAAAACTACTATATTTCTCTTAGCCTGCAAAGTCTTGAGAGGGCTGTGTTACCTAAATACGGCAGTTTGGTACAAGCCAGCGGGCCCCAGTGCATGCTGGGGAGCTTGCTGCACTCCAGCATGGACAGCAGATGCATCTTGGATCTGTAGAGCCCTCGGTGGGGTTTTTCTTCTAGCGCCAGCCATTCTTGTGCACAGAAGAGCTCCTTGACTGCCAGGCAGTATTCTCTAAAACATGTTGCGAAGAACAAAACTTGGTGAATCATGGCATGTTCCAGCCAAATTTGTGGCAGCGCCTAAATTCTTTATTTTCAAAGCATCATCACAGTACATTGTTCTTGCAAAATCGCTCTTTGAAAGGGCAGTTTTATTGGAAATAATGCGGGACTTTATGAAATCCATTTTGCTGTGAGATGACATGGTATCTTGTTAAAATACAACAAATGCTACTTTTGAAGATTACATGTAAAATACATTTTATTTGGGAAAAATGAGAACTTTTAAATTCACAAGGTATTAGATTAGGAATCTGTAATCTGTACTCTGTCAACTTTATATTAATATAACTACAGAGGTGCAGAAACAAGGTGTTGGAGTTTTAAAAACACCTATACTAAAAGCCATGGATCATTGTCCATCAATTTCCAGCCCAGGAGAATTTCTTATAACCTCAGGGTTCTAAAACAAGAGTGCTAATCCTTTAATTGGAATATTTGGTGGAACGTGTTTTAAAATACATACATATAATATAAAATAATATTCTGAGAGGCTTATCATGATCTTATATTTATTGACAAATAACCCTGAAACACTTGAAATGTAGTTTTATTTTCCCTTCTCTATCTTGGTTTCTTAATGAGGTCCATGTTAGTTTAGGATTTTTTTATTTTATAGAAAGCTGGGATATTTATGAAAGTGATCATATGAACAATAACAAGGGCAACAGAACATTACACCTTTCATGACATTTTTCTAGAAACTCAGAGCCTTTGCATTATAAAGCATCATCAGTGATTCACATATCCAATTAATTGCCTTCTATTTTGAGCAAAAGCCAGTTCTTTTTTCCTTCACTCACGCACATGCCAACTTCGTAAGTACATTTTCCCCATGTATTTATTTTTAAGTGTTACCTGCAAACAGGTAGAGGAGTTGGTACCACCCCAGGGTTGCATTCCGGGAAGGCGTGGTTACACAGCAACGCCTCGGCCGCGGGCCGGCAGAGTGGGCTCACTGCTTTCAGCTCGCTCCAGGCGGTGTGGACCAGCAGTTCTTGGGCCTCCTCGGGGTCTGCGTAGGAGGTGTTGAAGAAAACAAGAGCTTCGCTCTCCAGGACAGCGTCGCACACCTCCCCTCTGTACCGGGCGCAGTAGCCTTTGTTATCTTTCTGCGGCTTACTGAAAGAAGCAATGAACAACATTTCCAATCACATGCTATTTCTTAGTATTCGGTCTGCTTTTTCTTTTTCTTTTTCAGTTCCCACATCTGCCTCACAGAAATAGGAGAAAATCACACGAGCAAATTGGTTGAAATGCTCTGTCTACATGTTGTCTTCATTTCCACCTGCAATTACATCACCTCTTGCTACACCAGGGAGCTCTTTATGAGGGTCAAAGTGATAATGAATTTGGAAAGCTTTGGAAACTCTGGGTAGCTTTATTATTTGCACTATAAATAGAATTTGAATGCTCTTATTTAAGCAGCCTCACATGCTTCTTACAAATAAGCTGGCATTGGCAAACGAATACACGGAGAAACCTATTCATTATGATGATCAACAAATGAGTTTAATAAATACTCTAATCCAAAGCTTTACAGACAGTTTATTTCTGTGTTAAGATAGTCCAGTACCTGGATTTTGTAGCATGCATACATGATACCTTTCATACGCAGATTCTCTCACTCGCACATCTGCCCAGCATTCCATTTAAAAATAGAAAGAAAGCAACTTAAGTGGGAAGAAAGCATAGGATTAGCTCTCAGAGAAGCTAAGTAGCATCTTTAGCTTTGCTACTTTACTTGCTCAACCCATCTTGGGGGTAAATCACACAGTCACTCTGAGCCCCCAGTGTCCTAATCTATAGAGTGATGTAAATAATTATTCAGAACTCAGATTGTTGTGTTAATGGATAATATATGTGAAGAAAAACTAAAATCCAGAGCGCTAGCACAAAAGTAACATGAAAAGCTTATCAGCTATTAGCAGTTGAAGAAACAATAAGGAGAATAGAAAATGCTGCTGGTAATCTTTTCACATATTGACTGCCTCCTTAATGGAATGCTGGAAATTATAATAATAATTCCTATACTCACCTGACAAGTATTTATTGAGCACTTATTATGTGTAGGTACTGGGATGATCTCAAAGTATTCTTACGCTGTTCATCAGATCTCTATCTTTAATAATAACAAAGAAGTCTTCAGTTGTATTCTCATTTAATTTATATAACTGTTGGAAGTTAGCATTTTATTATCTTTACATAAACGATTTTAAGATAAAAAAATTGAACAAATTGGAATTTGTGGCAAATTTTTAAATTGTTAAAGACTCATTTGAATTTGAAAAATTGATACTTTAATTATAAACCACTATTGGCTAATTTTAAAAGCAAATCTATTAAATGATACAGCTCGTTCAGGTAAAACAATGAACTTCCAAGAAACAACATACTTTAAAATAATGTTTTGTAATAGAATTACTCTCTAACTCCTGCTTGCCTTTTCCTAATTAGCTATCATGCATTTCACTACATTACTTGTAGTTTATTAAGGGGCTTTTTGAATTTTTTAAACAAAGGCCTTGAATAAGAAAACACAAAATTTCCATGAAAAATTGAGCCCTGTAAGATTGGGAAAACATCCAGAAAAATAGCTGTGACCCCACTTCTTAGGGAAGGAACTTGGTCTAGAAAACAATAAGGAAGTTGGAAAGAAGCTCAAGTACTATGCTTTAAGAAACTAAATCATAATACCTAGCAACAAGAAATAGCTCAAACTATTTACAAAATGGTCTCACATATTAATATATATTGGTAAAGAAAGGAAGATGCATAAGAGTGACTCTTCACTTAATGGAAAAAAGCCATATTATATCACGTTAAAATTAAATATTTCCTTCAGTACCTCTACTCTGAGAATAATTTATCCAGGTGTGCTGTCATGAGCGAACTATTAAATGACTCTGTTCTTTTGTTCTTTTTCTTTTTTTTTTAATTAAAAGCTCTCATAGTTTTTCCTTTAACAAACAAATAACATGTCTTAAGAAAATTTTGAAACTAAGGAAAAGAAAAAGGAGAAATAAATAATAATAGCCTTAAACATAAGGATTATTAATAATCAGTTATTAAGTAATCTCTCACTCTGGGTTTCTGCTGCTTCTCCTAAAAAGCCCTAAAATTTTTTTTAACAACTTCTGTAGACTTAATAGTATGGAGTCCTCTTTTATTTTTGATTATTAGCTACATAATGCAAAACTTAAATAAAAGCAAAAGGAAAAAATAGAATAGTTTTTTTAATAGAAATGACATCTTAGTTGCAGTTTTGATTTTTTTCCTATCAACCGGAAGGTAACAAGCCTGGGGAAACCCTTTGCATGCTGGGAAAAACCACAAAATACAAAGTGTATGGTTTTTATTAATTTTCTACATCTCTGTGATATTTCTGGGAATATTTAAGATATAGCTTTGGTACTATATCAATACTAGGATTAGCTCCTCAAGGTAAGATACAACATACAGTACCAAATATATCCATGTTTTACACACATCATATATTATAAATGGAAAGAAACAGAGAGACTGCCCTGTCATAACCTCAGAGTTGAAAGAACTTCCTCTTCCTTTTTCTCTTCTCTTTTGCAGACTTACAAACCTCAAATTTTATGCAGTTATCAAATTTTAGAGGCAAATTGAGCCGTTCTGTCTTTCAACCTCCAGCAAAAATTGAGGGACAAGATGAATGCAAAGAATTTCCACTGGTGTCTCCTGTTGTCTTTTGCAAGTGAGGAGATGCCTCCCTGTCCAATGGAACATGCTTCTCCTCCACAAGCAGTTCTTGGGACTGTGATGGAGCAACACCAGGAGCAGCTGGTCCTGTTGTTCATGTGAACAGTGGGGCAGAGGTCACAGGGATCTGTTCACAGAATGCTAGTTATTTTGGAATGGTCTGCCAGACTAGCTCCAAAACCACTAGTTAATACTGCACATGGAGCCAGCGCCTCTCTTGCCTCCTGGCAAACTAAATCTGGCTGGTCTTCCTTTCTGTAAAGTTTCTCTTTTCAGAGGCAACAGTGGATATTTGATCCCAAACCCCCTTTTAACTACTTTTTTTTTTTAAATACATTTTACCGATTGTGCTATTAGTGTTGTCTCAATTTTCCCCCTTTGTCCTCCTCAATCCAATATCTCCATTGTCTCTAGCAATCCACCCGCCATCCCCCTTAGTAAATGCCCATGGTTGTGCATATGAATGATTTGGCTTCTCCACTTCCTATACTATTCTTAACATCCCCCTGTCTATTTTGTACCTATCAATTTATGCTTCCTAATCCCTGCATCTTTTCCCCACTTCTCCACCTTCTTCCTCCCAGCTGATAACCCTCCAAATGATCTCTGTATCTATGATTCTATCCCTATTCTGGTTGTTTGCTTAGTTTTTGTTTTTGTTTTTGTTTTAAGATTTTATTTAATTATTTTTAGAAAGAGGGGAAGAGAGAGAGGCAGAAAGGGAGAGAGACATCAATGTGTGGTTGCTTTTCACCTGCATCCAGACACAGACCTGACTAGAAACCTGTTTTGCAACCTTGTTATATACCCTGGCTGGGGAATCGAACCTGCAACCTTTGGGTTCGCAGGCCGGCACCTTATCCACTGTGCTACCATCCAGGACTTTTAGTTTGTTTTTTAGATTCAGTTGTTGATAGTTGTGAGTTTGTTATTTTACTATTAATAATTTTGATCTTCTTTTTCTTAAATAATTTCCTTTAACATTTCATATAATAATGGTTTGGTGATGATGAACTTTCTTAGCTTTATCTCATCTGGGAAGTGTTTTATCTGAACTTCCATCCTAAATAATAGTTTTGTTGATTAGAGTAATCTAAGTCATAGTTTCCATCACTTTGAATAATTCTTGCCAGTCCCTTCATGCCTATAAAGTTTCTTTTGAGAAATCAGCTAATAGTCTTATGGTAACTCCCTGTAGGTAACTTTCTGCTTTTCTCTTGTTGCTTTTTGGATTCTCTTTATCTTTAAGCTTTGATAATGGTGTGTCTCAATGTGGTCATCTTTGTGTCCAACTTATTTGGGACTCTCTGTGCTTCCTGAACTTGTATGTCTATTTCCTTCACCAAATTAAGGAAGTTTTCTTTCATTACTTTTTCAAACAAGTTTTGAATTTTGTGCTCTTCCTTTTTACTTTCTGGCACCCCTATGACTCAGATATTTGTGTGTTTAGAGATATCCCAGAGGTTCTTTAGTCTATCTTCATTTTTCTGAATTCTTTTTTCTTATTGCTGTCCTGAATGAATGTTGTTTTCTTCTTTATGTTCCAAATCATTGATTTTTTTCTCAACTTTATCCCCTATACTGCTGGTTCCCTGTAGATTTTTCTTTATTTCACTTAAAGTAATCTTCATTTCTTTTTTATACTATTGCCATACTCAATGAGTTCTTTGAGCATCCTGATAACCAGTGTTTTGAGCTCTATATCTGATAGTCGGTTATCTCTGTTTCATTTAATTCTTTTCCTGGTGTTCTTTTTCTGTTCTTTCATTTGGGGCATATTTCTTTGGTCAATCTGGCAGCCTTCCTGTGTTTGTTTCTGTGTATTAGGTAGAGCTGCTTTGACTTTCTGTCTTAGCAGCATGGCCCATTGTAGAAAAGGATACCTGTAAATTGTGTGGGGCAGATTACCTAAGATAATCACCAGGGCAGGGAAACTCATGTCACTGCTTTGTGGCTCCGTGTAGGGGAAGGGGACAATGAAGCTGCCTGACTTCTGGAGATTTTCCCAGAAGGATATTGTCTCCCAGCACTCACCCTATTTCTAGTCACTTCAGTTTCTCCCCATATGCCACTTGTACTCTTCCAACTGTTGCCCTGGTGCTGAATCCCAGAGGGGATGGGTCTGTGTAGGACTTAAGTCCATGTGGGCCCTTTAGAGGACTCTCCTGAGAATCTGGCAGTTTCTTACACCACCCCAACCCCCACTGTTTTTTCCAGCCACAAGTTATGGGGACTTATCTTCCTGGCACTAGATTCCTAGGCTGGGTGATCCGTTTTGGTGCTGGGATACCAAAGTATCCCTCCTGATTTTTTTCTACCATACCTGAATGTGGGACTGCTTCTTCTGCTGCCTCTCCACACCTCTCTGTACCCCGCCATGCCTTTTCCCCTCCTTGTGTCTCTCTGCCCATCTCCACATCTCTGCCCCTACTATCCATCTGGAAAAATGTGGCTTCTTTTTAAATCTTTGGTTGTTGGACTTCCATACAGCTTAATTTTCTGATGGTCCTGGGTGATATTTGTTTTGTAGTCTAGTTATAATTTTTTCCATAGCTGTTCAAGGAAGTGCAGTGTGTTTACCTACACCTCTATCTTGACCAGAAGTTCTATTCTCTTTGTTTTTAAAATCCTCACCTGAGGATATTCATCACTGCGGCCCCACCTGCTCCAATTTTGGGCTCAGAAGAGAGGCCTGGTGTCATCTGAGGGAGGAGCATAATCACACGGGGCTATGAAAGCCCATTAGGAAGTGAGGTAGCTCTAGCCAAGGTAGCTCTGGGCTCTTACCTGGGCATTGGACTTTAACTTTAAAAAAATACATAATTCTCCTTGGTCAAATGGATTATTTAAAGAATTCTCACTACACATTTTACTCTCATTTCTGTCTGCTTTAACATGCATGGGTCACATTTTTTAAAGTTTCTGTGAAGGAGACCTCCACTCCCTTTGAACATATAATGCTTTGTCCATCCAGACAGCCAGCCATAGTTTGTATGAGATAAGGCAACCCCACTATACCTTCTCCCACCTTCCCTAGGGGTGGCACACCTGTACCTCTCCTCTGATACGAACAAATCCTTCCTTATGTACAGCCTGATCTCCATTGTACTTTCCCATTATGCCATGTTTAATCTCCAAAGCAAACTGGTATTTTTTTCTTTCTCATACCTAGTATCTTTGTATATGATGCATTATCTAAGGCACAGTCAACAAATACAACTCACAGGTCAAATTCAGCCCACTGACTGTTTTATACTGCCTGTGAGCTAAGAATAATGTTTACATTTTTAAATGGTTGAAAACAATCAAATCAAGTGAAAATTATATAAAGTTCCAATGTCTGTGTCTATCAGTAGCTTTATTGGAGCAGAGCTATGTTCACTTATGAATTATCTTGACTGCTTTTGCCCTGAAATAGCAGACTTGAGCAATGTGGCAATAGAGACCAAATGCCACAAAGCCAAATATAGTTAATATCCTACCCTTTCTAGAAAATGTTTGTCAACCCCTGCTCTGAGACATGGGTCAAATATCATTTTTCTGAAATGCCAAACCCAATGTCAAGTAGAAGGACATGGCCTCCTCTGAAAAATACTTTTATTTCTTCTTACTAAAATTAAAAGTGATATAAAAACACTTTTTAATTTAAAAAATTTATATTAGCCAAATATATACTATTAATATAGCTGTACATATATCAGTTATAATTGGTATATACATAAGTATAAATATACAGTATTATAGATGCTGTATGTTGTACACAACAGTATAGAATTATAGTGAGAATTATTTTATATATTTTTGTATCCTGCATTTTTACTTAGCATGATATAAACCCTTGCCGATGCTGTTGTATTTTTCAAAAACATGGACCTAGAATCATATCAATCTATCTTGTTGGTAGATATTGAAACTGCTCATATATTTCACTAATAAATAAAAGGTTGTTTTGAGTTATGTTACTCATACACTTATTTTCTTGACATAAATGACTAACAGTATATTTATCCAATTAATAGACACAACCATTTTAAGTTTCTTAATAAAAATTGCCAAATGCTCTGTAGAAAGGTTATTGCAATTTTCTTTCTATTGGCAGAGTTTGAGAGTGCTTGTTATCATAAGTAGAAAATAGTATGGAGTTTTATTTAATTAGCATTTATTTGACTAGTAATGAGTTTAGCTTTTTTCATCTGCACTTACATGCATATGAATGATCTCTTTCTGTTCTGAGTCCCTGGAGTTCATAATATATGCTTCTGCTATTATGTTGTCTTGGAATTAATCTGTGTGTGTGTGTGTGTGTGTGTGTGTGTGTGTGTGTGTTCCTCCCCTAGTAAAATGTAAACTTTGGGGAGGATATAATTTGTTTGTTTCTTTACTTTCCTTCACAGTGCCAAAAATGGAATAAGTGGTTGAAAAATGCAGAGAGAGGACAGGTAGATGCACTAAACTGTATGTAATTGAAAGATGGCCTCTCTTCTGTTGGTGGCCTGCATTTTAATTTAACTTTTACCATGTTTATGTAATCTGTCCCTTCAGGAGCCATTCAGCTTCCGTGTAGATTCATTAAGGATTAGAGCTTTGTTTCTTAGAACTGTGATAAATGAATAACGTCAAAGTTATACGAATTGGGACAAGATAAAGAACTAACCAAATTTTCTTATGCAATGTATTGTTTCATTCCATAGGATCAGAAGCAATAGTTTGGGGTTTAGGTCCTGCTAAGTTACTGCACTGTCTGGGTTAGTACAGTAGTTAGCAGTCTAAGTTCTTGTTTGTCTACCTGAGATCAGAATGAGGCTTTGCGGTTTGCTCTGTGATCCTGGCAATTTTTGGTGCACCAGATTCTACACATAAATAATATATGTTCTTATAATAATAGTTTTTGACCCATGAAGTTGCTGAAATGTTATGAGAAAAATGGTGATTGAAATGTACCATAAAACTTAGCTGTTATTATCATTATTATAAATTAATATTAATTTCAGTTTCATCATTTATACAATTAAAGAAAAAGTTATTTCATACAGTTTTATGAAAGTCAATTTTACTGCAAATAAAACACTATAGCTTGCCAAATGTTATATTATAAAGTAATACTTTCTTATCTACAGGACAAAGCCATGAGGGAGAGTTTGGGAATCAGTTCTGGATTCCATTTCAAGACTGTAATTTATCAGTTGCCTAAGTCACTGGAACTCTCTCATTCAGAGAAGCTCTCTTAGTTTCTTTTCTGTACAATAGGGATCATAATAATACCTATATCACAGGGGTTTCCAGGGGATAACTTTAAATAATGCATGTAATGCCCTGAAAACAGTGCTTGAAGCACCATCAGTATTGAATAGATGTTACCTATCTTCATTTTTTTCATCATCTGGTAAGAATGTTAAAATGATTCAAAATTAGAAAGTTTCTGAAAGATGACAGTCCTTGGCAAATAGACAATAGATGGCATGCCCAAACCAAAATTACAACACAGCAAAACGAAATATTGATATAATAATAGTATCTTACCTCCATTCTTTTAACAGGAGAGAAAGTTCCCACAGGAAATCAGATTAAAGAAAAGAAAAAGAAGCAAAAGTCAGTACATTTCCATCTTGTGGTCAGCAAGAGATAGTTTTGGTACCTCTAGTTTAACTTTCTGAGAAGTTTTCTGCTTCTGCTAGGAGACCAGATACCAACCACATTAACAGACAGAACTGGAGAAGGAAGTTAAGAAAGTACTGAGTGTCTCCAGGAACTGAACTCTTTTCAAGTCGAAGCAACTGTGGCTGCCATCAGCCCAAACAGTGGCATAGCTCCAAATGTCCCTCCTTTAACCACCCAGGGACGGTGCATCAGGAAAGCACCATGGTGCATCCACCAGGTGTGGAGGTAAAGTGGGAAAAGGTGAGAGGGAAAGGGTGAAGGAGAGATGAGAGAGCTGTTACTTCCACACACCCACCAGCTTCATAGCCTTGTGGCCTGTGCAGACACACAGGGTTCTACTCTCAGAAGGAACACTTGCTTAGTTGAATGCCCTGCTGTCACCATCTTGAAATACTTAATTTGTTAAGAAAAATTCTGTAAATTATGCCCATAGAGTGAGAGCTCGGGGCACTGAGCAAACTTCCCCCCTCCTTGGGGGAATTACGGGGCTCTCAGGAGACATGGTCCCAATTTGGACTCTCCTGAGGCAGGAAGACCCTTGTTTTTGAGGTTGTAGCTGGCCAGCATTTCCAGTGATTCCAGCTCTTTTTGTATAGGAAATTGAAAACTTCACACTGTTTACCGAGCACTTTGTGGTCTACATCCTCCTGTTCCCCAATTCCCATCATAAAAGTAAGAAATAAAACATAACCTTTGGCTAAATGCAATTTGCCTTAATATTTAGAATTTCTCCTCATGTTGAGGTCTAATTCCCTTCTTAAGGCTTCAGGCCCATTTGGGTGTTCTTCTTTTGCTATTTTCTTAAGGATTTCAAAATTAATTCCTCTGAGAAGTCTATCTTCTTTTTAAAACCTTATAAACTATTAGAAAGATTATAATGCCTTTATAATAATTTCTTTGGGCATTTGTGAGGGTTGGTGACTATGAGATTTTTGTAACCTTGAGCACTTGAGAGTCTTTTGTCTTTATGGGCTTCTTTATTAAATGAGCCTGATGATGAGGCTCAGAAACCAATTTACATAAGGCACCACTATGACCCAAACCTCACGACAACTCTGCCACTGTACAGATTGAACAAGTGGAAGGAGATATGAAATTCTCCAAGAGAAAATGGTATGTAATTTGGAGAGGTAAAGGCAGATTCTAAGAGCAGCTGAGCAGGAAAACCTGTTGAAATATGAGGAGGTCAAGGATATGTATATGAAAGAGCCCTTAATTTAAGACATAAAAGAAGGATCCAATACCATGGATATGTGCCAATGACAGAGAAGATTCAGGCACAGTACTTGGGAGACAATAATAAGCTTAGACATGCTTCCATTTCAAGGACAAGTGAGGAAAGAAGAATGAAATTAATTAAAGGTGCTTGAATATCTCAAGACTATTAAGGGAACCAGAGGAAGTCCGCACATACCAGGCTTCCTTGTGTTTCATATAGAAGTTTCACATTTTCTTTTGGGGGAGGATAGAGGGCAGGGAAGGAGTCCAAGAACCTTGCAAATCATAAACCAGTGCTTTTATCTCAAAACAAGATAATTTAAAATTCCAAAAATTTCCAACAGGCATCAATATTTGTAATATTTTTAAAATTATCTGGAAGAGTCAGTAAAATTTTGACTCTTCTAAAACATACAGTGACTCTGATATAAGAAAGCTGCCTGGTTATAAAAAGAATGCTTAGCTCTTATGCCTAACTACAGAACAGCTGGTAGCAGTTTAGTGTGGCTACTGGCAGTTACTTATTTATTCTTTCCCCTTTTATTAAAAGACGGAAACAAAACAGATAGGTAGGTGAGTACTGGAAGTATTCGCGAGAACACTTTGTAAAGGGTATGATTGTCTAATCCCTCTACTGTATACACAGAACTAATACAAAACAATATTGAATGTAAACTGTAATTGCAAAAAAAATTTTTTTTAATAAATAAATAAAGCCACAACAAAATGCCAGGGAATGTTGATGTTTTTGTTGATGAGAACACTCAACCCATGTGGTCAAGCCATGTGGTCAAGCCATGTGTTCCTGCCACCTCACACATGTCTCACAACTGAGAAGATTAGGGACACATTGGAGAGTGACTCTGAGATTCTGGGCATGAGGGAGCATGAAACATGGTTGAACATTCCATTGGCTATATTAATTATGAAACATAATTCAAAGTTCCATTTATTTTCAATAATAGTGTAAAATAGCAGCTCTTTGAAAATATAGAAAATAGAACTACAGTAGTTCCCCTTTATCCACAGTTTCACTTTCTGCACTCAATCATGGTCCGAAAATATGAAATGAAATATTGCAGAAATAATTCATAAGTTTTTAATTGTGTGTCACCCTAAGTAGGGATATAAAATCTCTTGACATTTTGCTCCCAGCTGGGATGTGATCACCCCTTTATTCAGGTCCCTGCTGTAGACCACTAACTGCTAACTGCCTATTAGTCATGTAGTAGCCTAGCCCTCTTGCTTATTAAATGGACTGTTGCAATGTCACAGTGCTGGTGTTCAAGTCACCCTTATTTTACTTAACAAAGGCCCCAAGTCACAAGAATAATGGTGCTGGCCATTTGGAAATGCCAAAGAGAAGGAGTAAAGTGCTTCCTTTGTGTGAAAAAGTGAAAGTTCTCAACTTAGTACAGTAAGTTATTTTGAGAAAGAGACCACATCTGCATAGCTTTTATTATGATATATGCTACAATTGTTCTATTTTATTATTAATTGTTGGCAACCTCTTACTGCACCTAATTTATAAATTCAACTTTACCTTAAGTATGTATGTATAAGAAAATACAGTATATAGAGGCTTCAATACTACCTGTGGTTTCAGGAACCCACTGGGGGTCTTGAAACATGAACCCTGTGGATAAGGAGGTACTGCAGTATGTGGTCCATTTGAGGAATGGAGGACTCCAATACTACAACATCGTATGTCTCTCCACTGTCCATTTTTGGTTATGTTGCATATATTAATCTGAGTTTTAAATTTAGTGACCAGAAGCTCCAGACCTTGTGGTCAGTCCAAAGCAGGGCATTGCAGAAGGTGGGAGTGTGGGTAGACTGAGGAATAGTTCATGCTAGAGAAGGCTCATCCCTGTCCCCTGAGACTGAGAAGCATAGACAGAACTTGGGACCTTATTCTCCCATAAAAGACCTATTAATGCTATTGTGAATAGGAAATATTGTACAAATACGTATTTTCCTCTCTTGCATCCCTGTGTCTATTTTTGTCTTGGCTTTATTGAAAGATAATTGACATAATTTATCAGTTTAAGATGTACAATGTGTTGATTTGGTAGCCTTAAATATTGCAAGATGATTGCCTCCATTAGCATTAGCTAACACCTCCATCATATCATATATTACTGTTTCTTTTTTCTGTGTGTGAGAACATTTAAGGTCTACTCTCTTAGCCACTTTCAAGTATGTAATACAGTGCTGTTAACTAGAATTGCCATGTTATACATTAGAGTCCCTGAAATTATTTGTCTTGTAAGTGGAATTTTGTACTGTTTGAGCAATAGCTCCCTATTTCCTTCACTACACAGTCCCTGGTAGCCACTGCTGTACTCTGTTTCTACGAGTTAGGCTTTTTCAGATTTGACATATAACTGACCATACAGTATCTTTTTAATCTCTATATGACTTATTTCACTTAGCAGAATGGCCTCAAGTTTTATCCATATGTTTTCACAAATGACAAGATTTCATTATTTTTATGGCTACCTAATGTTCCACTGTGTATAATATATACTAGATCTTCTTTATCCATTTATTTGTTGACAGACACTTAGGTTATTTCCATATCTTGGCTATTGTGAATAATGCTACAATGAACATGAGAGGGCAAATATTTCTTCAATATCCTGTTTTCATTTTCTTTGGCTATAAATCCAGAGTGGGATTGTTGGATTATATGGTAGTTTATTTTTAATTTCTTGAGGAACGTCTATGGTATTTTCTATTGTGGCTGAGTCAATTTGCATTACCACTGACAGTGTTTAAGGAGTTCCTTTTTTCACATCCTTGTTAACTCCTATCTTTTTGATGATAGTCACTCTAATGGATATGAGGTGGTATTTCATTGTAGTTTTGATTTGCAGTTCCCTCCTGATTAGTGATGTGGAGAATGTTTTCATATACTTTTTGGCCATTTGTATGTCTTTAGAAAAAAAATTGTCTATTCTAATTCTCTGACTTTTTAAATTGCTTATGTGTTTGCTTTCTTAAGTTGTAAGAGGTTTTAATTTTTTTTAATATGTATTTTGGATATTAACTCCTTCCTAGGTACATGATTTGCAAGTATCTTCTCCCATTCCATAGGTTGCCTTTTCATTTTGTTGATCGCTTCTTTTGCTATGTGAAAGGTTTTTTTTCAGTTTGGAATAGTTCCACTTGTTTATTTTGCTTTATCATAAATTAATTGACCATATAAGTATGATTGTGTGGGGGCTCTTGGTTCAGTTCCATTTGGTCTATGTGTCCGTTTTTATACCAGTTCCCATATTGTTTTGATTACTATAGCTTTGTCATATAATTTGAAATCAGGAAATGTTATCTTTAGAGTTATTTTTCTTTTTCAAGATTACTTTGGCTATTCAGGATCTTTTGTGGCTCCACATAAGTTTTAGGATTGTTTGTTCCGTTTCTGTGAAAAAATGCAATTGGAATTTTGAAAATGTGATTGGATACTGCCTTGAATTTATAGGTTGCTTTAAGTAGTATGAACATTTTAACAATCTTAATTTTCTGACCTGTGAATACAGAATATATTTCCATTTATTTGTGTCTTCTTCAATTTTTTACGTCAAAATCTTATAATTTTCTATGCACAGATCTTTAATATCTGTGATTAAATTTATTCCTAAGTATTTTAATGTTTTTGATATTATTGTAAATGTGATGGCTTTCTTTATTCTTTTTCAAATATCTTATTGTTAATGTATAGAAACAACTGATTTATCTATGTTGATTTTGTATTCTGCAACTTTATTGAATTTATTAGTTCTAACAGTTATTTGGCAGAGTCTTTAAGGTTGTCTGTACATAATATCATGTCATCTGCAAACAAAGAAAATTTTACTTCTTCCTTTTCTATTTGGATAATTTTCTTTTCATTGCCTCATCACTCTGGCTAGAACTTCCATTACTATACTGAATAAAAGTGGTGAGAGTGGTTATTAATGTCTTGTTCCTGATCTTAGAAGAAAAACTTTCAGCCTTCACTGTTGACTATGATGTTGGTTGTGGGTTTGTCATATATGGTCTATATTGTGTTTAGGTCTGTTTCTTCTATACCCAATTTATTGAGCTTTTTTTTTTTTATCATGAAAACATATTGTCTTTTGTTGAATGCATTTTCTGTATTTATTGAGATAATCATATCATTTTTTCATCCTATTAATGTGGTATAATACATATATTAATTTGCAAATGTTGAACCATTCTTGCATCTCAGGGATAAATCTCACTTGATCATGGTATATGCTCCTTTTAATGTACTATTGAATTTAATTTACTACTATTTTGTTCAGAATCTTTGTATCTGTATTCATCAAGAACAGTGGTCTGAAGTTTTTTCTTGTAGTGTCCTTATCTGGCTTTGGTATCAGGATAATGCTGACCTAGTAAAATGAATTTGGGAGTGTTCCCTCTTGTTCAGTTTGCTGGAAGAGTTTGAGAATGATTAGTGTTCATTCTTTTTCAAATGTTCCTTAGAATACCTGTGTCTATTTTGATGGCCTCTGGCTCTTCCAGGACTATGCTCATTAGAGGGATAATGGGCTGTCTCTGGTGTCTTTCTGGTCTCTGTCACAGGGCTGAGGATTCTGATGAAAAAGAGAACACATCTTGCCAACTATCCTGTGTCCTGGTGAGTTTAAATTTCAAATTGAACCTTTTAGGATTGTTACTGGAGGGGAAATGCAACTTCCTGGTTCATAGGGAAAGGTTCCAAAAGTTTTTCTGACTCCTTTTGATGATTAACAGCAAATGTAAATGAGTCAGAAAGAAGTATATCACATTTCTCAAACAATGAATAAGGATTTAGGCAAACACATGGAAGAGTTTTGGGAAAATGAAGGCTGATCTTTATCTTTTTTTCCCCCCTCCTTTCTTGTTCTTAAACACTAGAAGTATCATTAGACCTAATCCCAAGCACTAGACCAGATTTTTCCATTTCCAGTTTCCCCCGCTGGGATGAGTAAATAAACAGATGAAGTAAAAACTTCAAAGTGAGACACAAAGAATGTGACAAAGAGGACTGTTGACTACAGAACACCCCAGGGAGGATGGGATTGACTGAAATGAGAGAAAGAAGAGTCTCAAGGGAAGGTACCATATCTGACTCAAAGCTCTGGACCTCTGGCCAGCCCCATCAGGGACCAAAGGGGAGAGGGTCTGAAAGCAGATGTCACACCCAAGCTCTGGAAGATCTAGGGAGCATAAGACCACACTTCTTTGAAATGATTCTGAGTGACAGTGAACCAACAGGTTCCTTTTTCACCAGAATGGCTGCACGTCTCTAGAACACTGGTACAGAGAGCACCCCAGGGCTGGAAGGTCATTTCTCTAGTGATGGCAGAGGGACCTTCATGAGAAATCTAGCAGGTTTAACTGAAAAAAAGTCAAAGTTATGAAAAGAAAATGGCAGATGTCTTATGGGGTTCAGAGGTCTTATTTCATTGAGGGTATATCATTGAAACACCCTCATGGGATCTTCCTGGGGAAATTTTTGGAAAGTTAGGGGAACTTCAAATCTCCCAGTCTGTCAGACCCAACAGAAAAACACATCAGAGGTTGAACAAAGGGCCTTGTGTCTTTTTATGAGTTAGCAGCTTGAAGCAGTTCCTCTTTACTCATCTTGGTAATTGTTTTTTCCATGTGCAGAAAGATTCAGATGTAGTGGTTCAAGTACAGTACCTACCACCTGCTTAGCATGCATTTTCCAGCTTGTTGACTGAAGTCATTGCTGGTTCCATTGCCCCTACCGAGGTCACTGCGCCTCATCTGCATTCAACTTGGCTATGGCAGCAAACTTCAAGCCCTCTCTGCTTGAAGCCCCCAACACCCCTTTCCCTGCATGTATTTTGTCCCTATTTTTCCTGGACTATTATTGATGATTGCCCCTATCCCCAACTCTGGTCTATTTCCAACATTGACCACTCTGCCCTGCACCCTGGAACATTGACTTTCTATGCTGCCTATCTATTACTTAGGGTTCTTTCTACCATCAGAAAACACTAGTGTTTGAGAGGAGAATACATCTTCCTCTGTAAATATATTCCATTTGTTAATGGAGTTGGAGCAGGTTCTCATGTTGGCTAGGACAGGAGTAAAGGGACAATATTACTGTAGATGCTATGGTGACAGTCTTGCACTGTAGTCCTTTTAGCATCAAGAAATCATGTCCATATGATGAATCTGTCATTGTGAAGCAAATATACTGCTTTTATTAGGTTCTCTTCCGGCAGTCATACCGCTGCCTTCTTTGTGCTATGATAGGTAAGCTCTGAAAGCTACTGCCCTAGAGTGGGTATCTATGACCAGTCCCTCCAGCTTGGTATGTTATGAAAAGGAGAAAAGTAGGGAAATTAATAATTCAGATACATATTTTATAGATTCCTGGCCCAACATCCTAAAAGAGAGGGACATCGATAAATTAAAGAAAAAGCCAAAAGAATAGGGAATTTTTCCTACTTACAGAGAACCCCTACCCTGACACAGGGTGGCCACATTCATGTAAATATGGTAGCATGACATGGTTGGGTAGATAGCAGGACTGAGTTGTTAGGTCTGAATTGCTCTTGGATTTTATGTGACTTGAAAGTGATTCATATGTTGCTTTGGGCCCATGAGGGATAAGAAGGGCTAAGCTAGAATTCCACAGGCCTTCCACAGAACAGGAAGACAGGGTGGGCTAGCTGCAGAGCCTCTAGATAGGGGCTTGATGAAGGATTTGACTGAGGTGCAGTGGCTCATGCTGCTACAGAAGGAACCTCAGAGGGGCTGAGCCAGGGACAGCCTCTGGGTTCTAACCAAGCCCAGAAAGGAGATCATAAGTATTCCACCTGCAGACTTCGCTAGAAACTGGGATGAGGGATTAGGGAGTACAGAGGATACCACTAGGTGAATTTAAATCCCCTGCCATCTAAAAAAGAGATGGAAGAAATAGGGGCAGAAAGAGCCCTGGCAGGGAATTGATCTTTGAATGACTTATTAATTACCTGAAATGAGACTCAGTTAAGATTATCAATATCATTTCTCCTCTTCTGCCCAGAGGAAGTGTAAGTTAAACTATATTAGATCAGTTTATTTTCTCTTTTTTTCTGCGCACATACATAGAGATATAAATATATATTTATTTGTTAACATTAGGCCTCCATCACATACCAAATAAAACATAAAATAGACTAGAATAATATCAAGTAGTTAAAAGACATTACACTTTTAATTACTTGATCTCTTGAACCTTCTCATGTTCTTGTTTTGTTTTCATATATTATTGTTTTTCCTAGACACGTTCCTCAAAACCTCAAACAAATCTTAACTTGTCTTTCTACCATGTTGCCACATTCAAACATTTCCAAACTTATCCTTTTACCCTGATGGGTCCTATGGTTCTTTCCTCTTCTCTCTATGCCATTGCTGCTGCTGCTGTTCTACACACCTTAACACTTTTCTGGATTCTGAGAATAGCCTCCTAACTTCTGCCATGCCTCCCAAACTTTTGAAACCCAACATTTATTAATTTGATAAAGGATATATCTGACCAGAATGCATGTCTCCTCTAAAATCATGAAATGACTTCCCATTTATTGAAGAATATATTCAACCTCCTTAGGTTCTTCATAACCTGGCTGGAGCCTACATTTTAACCCTTTTCCCCTACTCTTCCCATCATTCCCAGTTCCCATAATGCTCTAGATTTGCTGTTTTCTAAATATACTTCCACTTTTCATCTCATACTCATGTCTCCTGACTCATTCCTTTAATCATAGCCTTTCTTGTTCTGCTGTTGTACTTTGTTTGGGCTTCTGACATAGAATATAGTTCGTGCCATGATATATAAGGCTGATTGACTTCTTTTTAGATTGAAAGTCTCTGGAAGGCAGGGACTCCATTGCTAATTATCCTATTTGTTAATTAAATTTGCAACCCTTATCTAACACAATGGCCTGAATCCAGTGTATGTAACAGGTGCATGTAAAAGTACTTTATAAACAACAAATTGCTATGTAAGTAGTAATCATTTTATTATATATTAAATTGAGTTGAATTTACTTTTAGAATTCTCACCCATTTTCTCTCTGAGAAATGGTTTCCCATCAGTGGAAATTTCAGAATGACTTGATATGATGTTTTAAGACCACCTAGGCAGATAAATCCCTGAAGAAGGCAAAAGGAGCCTTAATTTTGGAATGCTGTCTTTCTTTGATGCACATGCTCAGAGGTCCAGCCTTGCCCAATGTTCTCCACACATTCTTCTGTGGTCTCTATTCACCTCATATTAAAAATCACAAACATGACTAGAAATTTCCCCATCACTGCAGATCAAAGAGGTGACACTATGGTAAGATATGTCAGGCTCTGGAAAGCTGGCACCGAGCACAGGTTCTACCAATGCTTGGCTTACATGTGAGAACAAGCATCTCTCTGCTGACCCCTGGGCATTTCACATGCCATGGAAATAACATACTGGGCCTTTCCTGATAGAGAGATTAATTTCATCTCTAGGAATTCTGCAAATGTTCTCAGAAGCCTTTGGGCTATTTAAATTTTAAAAATAAACCTTTAAGACCCAACACAAATATCCTGTAACTCCATGTGTCAGCGCTTTTCCTTGAAATACCTGTAAGCCCTGCTATCACTTTCATGAAACAGGAAAGGGAAAGACCACAAGGCAGATAGATCATGTACTGCTAAGTAAAAATGCCTTCAAGAAATTGGCCTGAAGAAATAAGCACGACCTTATTAAATACCTGGCAACTTACTCTTTGAGTGGGGGGAGGGGGGAGGGAGAGAGAGAGAAAGGCAGAAAAGGAAAGAAAGGAAAAAAGAAAAGGAGGAAAGAAGGAATAGAAGTAAGCTCCCAGAAGCTGTTATTCATCACTTGGGTAAGGATTTAGTTTTTGAGGTAATAAATCAACCAATCAACAGTTCTCTAGGTCAACCTCTGGAGTGTCCACATGGAAGAAGAAATAGGTCAAAGGGGATTGGAATAAGATATTAAACAAAATTCTTCCCAATATGAGATATTTGCAGAACAGTGCCAACTCTTCTCTCCTGGAACAATGCAGTTATGAAAATCCGGCCTACCTGCTATACCGACAGTGGCAGCAGCCTTTGCAGTACTGAATTTCTCTCCGTGCTTATTAGTAGCGATGCACGTGTACAGTCCTGGCTTGGTGATGAACAGCTGCAGTCTTGAGTCAATCACTCGGTCTTTCACACTTTCTTGAATGGACCCAGAAGAAACCTGGTGGAGTAGACAGAAAAAAAAGAAAAGAAAAGAAAAAAGATAGAATTAGTTCAAGGATTTCCTCATTTGCCATATCTGTAGATTTGAAAGAAGAAGGATTAGGATTATGAGCAAAAGGCACGTGGTAGATGGCAAAAATAGTAAAAATTTCCCATCTCTATGCCCATGACCTTGCAGTGTGATTTTGAGGCTCTTCCCTCAAAAGGCAGCATCCTTCTCCATGTTTGAACCTAGATTGGCCTTGTGACATGATTTAAAAAGATACAGAGATTTATAAAGTTCTTATACATTGTGGCTTGCTATCTTGTTGCTCTTAGAACCTGTGGCCTTCTTTGAACAAGTGAGAGTTAGTCTACTCAAGGACAAGGCACACAATGCCCAATTTTCTCCCAGTGTTCAGCTTAGAACCAACAATAATCACCTGATATATCACAATGCCATTCTAGGCCAACTAGCACCCAGTTACCCTGCCAATCATAGGAGCTAGATCTGCCAAGATCAGACAATCTTAGTCCAAATCAACGAAACTACCCAGATGACCCACAGCCTCATGAGCATTAATAAGGTTACTGTTTTAAGCCACTCAGCTTTGAGATTATTCATGATATTGCAATAGATGACTAATGCCATGTAGAAAAGATATACTGCATGGATCCCCCAAGAGGTCTTCTCTATCTTTTGATGATCAAAAGAGTTAAGAATGAGAGGTTGTATATTTTTGGACTCATTTTCATAACTCCTGTTCAGTTCCCCACAAATGTACATCAGATAAGTGGATGGTTACCAAGAAAAACGGTTGTGAAGTTGATCATTTTCTGAGACATGACAGGTTGCGCCATTCTACTTCAATCAGAAAATCAAATGTCCTGAAAGAGGCAGGCTATCACTGCAAATTAGCACATAATTGATGGGTTAATGTATGTAAGTACTTATTTATTAGCATCATCATGCCAACTCTGTGGTGAAGACAGCTGCCCAGCACATCCTACTGAATGTTACAGAGTTAGAGTTTGTACCCCAGTTTGACCCCAAATCCTGTGCTTTTAATCACTGTTGATAGTGCCTTCCCCAGTCCTACAAGTGAGAACAAATGCGGAGTCATTAGAAAACAAGAACAGGAACAATAATAATCTCAACAAATCAACCAACCATGAACAAAACACATGTTTGACTCAAATGTCATTATTAAGGCGGTAGCATTTTGAAAAATGATGATTTAACCTCTTCTTCAGCACTGTGGCATGTTTTAAAATAATTACTCTCTAATAATTACTTAGTGCTTATATGAAGGGGAAATGCCAGTTTGAGGGAGGGAATGAGACTTAGGTTTGCCCTGACATTATCTCAGAGGGGTAGAGGTGGATTCCATGGGCCTCAACAGAGATCTCTCTGTCCCTCAGAAGAGAATACAGCTGGGAAAGAGAAGTTTGGAGCCAGTTATTTTACTGTTTTGCTTGAGAGGGGATACTCAGAGTTAGACTAGGAAGGGAGGAAGGATGCCCTAGAGTGAGACCAGCTTTCTTCCTTCTGTAGCCAGGAGGCTGGCTGGCCCAGGAACTAAGTACTTTCTGCAGCAATCAGACAGTGCAAACTTGCCCAGTTAGCTTTTTTGTCTTTTCATTTTCTATCTGTATTACTAGCATCCATCCCTATGATAAAAATTATTTCTGTAAACATCAATTTACCTTAACTGGGGAAACTCCCCAGGTCAGATCAGGTATTGTGGCATTTTCCCCTGATAAGCAGCCTGGACACTCTGAGAAACTGGCATGGCAGAGAGAAAATTATCTTTAAGAGACATACTTAGTTGGGGATTCAAATCAAATTCATTATTGTATTTCTCAGAAATGCAAGTTCTTATACATTTAACTGTCCAAATTCAATCAAAAGGACTGAGCAATTTGAAATACAATTTTGGACTCTCCCTGAATTTTCAAGCAAAGCAATATGAGAAAAAAACCCAAAGACCTCTATTCTTCATCAACATGTTATCTGCTAGAAGGATGTTTGGTCTGTAAATATAAGCCCTTTCTAGTTTGCAGGAATAATGCCAGTGGATCAGGTACCTTCCTCTGCAAAGTTAGTCCCTTCTTTCAAGAAGTATAATGCTTTGGGAACATCCCAGAAACGAGTCATCCCCCAGTGCTGACTGAACTCCAACTATTTTCATGTTCACACCTAAGAAAGTCATTCCTAAGCACCTCCTAAAGGTCACCAAAAACATTCTTGGTGGGAAGAATAAGTAACTTTTAAACTGCCTGACCTCCCCTTCCCCTGGACTTTATCCAGGTGTTAAAATGGTTCAGGGAATGAACCAAGTTACAAGGCTCATTGCTGGGTTATGAGGTGGCCCCAAAATGCTGTTCCCTCATTTCCCAAGGGCCAGCTCCATCCAGCTGGTGACTCATGCACAGCAGGCCTTGCAAATCATAGTCTGAATCTGTTTTTCTTTCTTCACTGATCTTCCTGACCAACAGTTGAGTATTTTTGATGACCTAAAAGTAAAAACAACCGTTGGCCCTCCATTTCACTCTTCTGCCCTTCAGGTTTAAAAGATCAAAGGGATGAGTTCAGATTATTACTGTGAGTGTTGACCAAGGTATGTGGTGGGTAAAACCAAGACCTTCATTGAGGTGAGGATATCTGGTGTTTATAGTAAATAACGTTATTCTCTCCAAGTCACCCAGGCAGGCTGACCCGGGTAGGGAAGCCAGATAAACAGCTCTCTGCTCTGTGTGTGGTGTTCCCTCCCTGGGACAGTGACCTCAAAACTAGGCAAACAGGAAGCTCTGTTAAGCAGAAACTAGTTCACACCTGAGAAAATGTGTGTGGAACCTTTCTGAAGGTGGCAAAGGGTATAGACTTGTGGGAAATTTTAAATATATCATTAAGATATTAATAATGTCATTTTGGGAGAATCTACTCACAGTGTTGGATATTCTCATACCTTCTTCATGATTTGACCTTAGTACAGGTACACCTGTGAGAGGTGTCCTGGCTTCAATGGCCTTGTTCTGCTATGTAGAAATGAAGCCAGTGGATCAGGTACCTTCCTCTGCAAAGTTAGTTCCTTCTTTCAAAAAATATAATGCTTTGGAAACAGCCCAGAAACAAGCTAGCTGGGCGTACCTCACGGAACTATTTGGGTCTGTATGGCCCAGTGGACTCGAGTTCCAGGCCTTGTAATAATGACTGTCTATGCATCATAAAAAAAGGAGTAATAGGCTGAGAAAAATTTCCATAATGTTTCAATTTGGCTGCTAAAATGCTACACAAAAAAATTGATATAAGTAGCTACTTTGATTTACACAGCTAGTAGAATAAGATGACTTCAAAGCTCATGGTTCATGTACTCTGGACCTAAAATACTGCCTCTTAAATATATACAGTATGTAAAAACATAGTTGAGCCTCCCTTTAAGAAAATTTCAAAACATAACACAGATAACTGAGCTCTTTGTTTGATAAAGTTCTTCTAATAAATTAAAAATGATTCAACTTTTTAAATATTTTAGGAACTATATTGAACAAAGTCAAATGACATGCAATTTTATTACATTTTTTATTGAATGCCAAAATAATAGATATAGGTACAACTTTAAATAAATCTTGTTATCACAATACAAGAATATTTACTTTTAGAAAAGTAATCTCTGCTCCTCCATATCAAACTACTATTTCTGATGTTGTAAAACAAGAGGAATATTACCACTCACTCTGAAATTCATATAAGATTACAAATTTTCATAAAAAATAAATGACATATCCACAGGAAGAAATGAAAAATAATTCTTGGTCACTTTGGGCCACATTGCTTGCTTTTCTCTTGTTATTTGGCTCTAACTATTCAGAATGTTAGTCTATTGGTATATTCACTGAGGGGGAGAAAAGAGGCATTCACATCTGTTAGAGTCTTGTACTTAGTAGTGTGTTGGTAGAGTTAGTTCACGGACTTGCAGTTAGTAAAGAGCCATAGTCCAAATGCTATTTTATTTATTCTTTGCCAACTACCTCCCAAGTCTGCACTTATCTTTGTCCAGTCCACTCAAAATGATGTTAGGGCTCTGGACTCTTCCCTATTCCCCTTTTTGGACTTTCTGGTTTGCTACTTGCACCATATTTAATGTCTGAAATTGTCTCCATTAACTCTGATCTGTAGCAGCACAGGCAAAGTCATCTTGATTTCCATTTGGATTTGGAGAGTATCACCAAGAGCAAAACTTGGCTGTCAGAGCAACATTCTCTCTGGTTATAAGAACTACAGATGTAGGACTTCCTGTCAAGATGGAGGTATAGGTAGACATGCTTCACCTCCTTGTATAATAATAGAGAATTACAACCAGATCTCAAAATTAATAACATCCAGAACCATCAGAAAATCAAGATGTGTGGAAGTCTGACAACCAAGGATTTACAGGAGAAACATTTATCCAGATAGGTAGGAGGCACAAGAGGCAGAGATGGGCGGACAGGTGGCATAGCGCAGAAAGGTGATGGAGGCAGCAGTGGCGGAGGTGGTGGAATGGATGGAAGGGATCCCTTAGGAGCAAGTGGTCCCAGCCCCAGGCCAGACCACACAGCCCAGGATTCAGTATGGGGAAAATAGACCCCCGTTAGACCTGGCTGTAAAAACTGGGCGTTGGGGTGGTGGAAGAAACTGCCAAATTTTCACTGCTTTTGAAGGGCCAGGATGGTCTTAGAATGTACACAAACCCACCCACTCTGGGGCAGCAGCTAGAAGGATGTCAGTTATACACAGGAAAGGGATTAAGTGACTGGGAATGGGTCAAGCTCTAGGCCAACTACCAGAAGGCAGGTGGCAGCACTGTCCTCTCTCTGAGCCCTTCCCACCCTGCCAATTACCTAAGGCTCTGCCCCATGCAATTCACAGGTGCCTTTCTACATAGCCCACGTTACTAAAGAGAGGGAGTCAGCTCCACCTAAAACACAGAAATAACACAGGGAGGATGCTAAACCGAGGAGATGAAGAAAAATGGCCCAAATGAAGGAACAGAAAACCTCAGAAAAATAACTAAAACAAAACTGATATAGTCAACCTATCAGATGCATGTTTAAAACACTTGTTATCATGATGATCAGACAACTCCTTGAGTATGGCTAAATAAATAAATAAATAAAGGAAGGAAGGAAGAAATGAAGTCTACACTACATGAAATGAATAATCCACAAGACACCAACAGAGAAGAGAAAGAAGATGGAATTCAAACCAATGATTTAGAACATAAGGGAGAGATAAACATTCAACCAGAACAGAAAGAAGACATAATGCAAAAAAATGAGGAGAGGCTATGAACCTCTGTGATATCTCCAAATGTGCTAATGTCTGAATCATAGGGGTGCCAGAAGGACAAAAGGAAGAGTAAGCAATTGAAAACTTACTTGAAAAAATAATAAAAGAAAACTTCCCAAATTTGGTGATGGAAAAAGACATATAGTCCAAGAAGCACCGACAGTCTCGAACACATTGAACACAAAGAGGAACATACCAGGATACATCATAATTAAAATGTCAAAGGTGAAAGAAAAAGAATCTTAAAAGCAGCAAGTAGAAAGCAGAGTTACCTACAAAGGAGTTCCCATAAAACTGTCATCTGATTTCTCAAAAGATTACTTTGCAGGCAAGAAGGGACTAGCAAGAGGTATTCAAATTGATGAAAAGCAAGGACCTACAACCTAGATTACTCTATCCAGGAAAGCTATCATTTAGAATGGAAGGGCAGATAAAGTGCTTCCCAGACAAACTAAAGCTAAAGGAGTTCACCACCACCAAGCCATTAATACAGGAAGTATTAAAGGAACTTATTTAAGAAGAAGATCAAAACCATGGACATTAAAAAGGCAACAAATTCACAGATATCAACACCTGAATCTAAGAAAATAAAACAAATGAACAAACCTATGCAAACAACCAGGATGGGAACGGAATTATAGATATGGAGATCATTTGGAGGATTACCAGCTGGGAGCGGGGAAAGAGGAGAATGGGGAAATGGTGCAGGGATTAAGAAGCATAATTGGTAGGAACAAAACAGACAAGGGGTAGTTAAGAATAACATAGGAAATGGAGAAGCCAGAGAACTTACATGCAAGACCCCTGGACATGAATTAAACGGGGGAGGGATTGCTAAAAAGAATAAGGGTACTAGGCAGAGGGGCGCAAAGGGAAAAAGCTGGGGCAAATGTAATAGTATAATTAATAAAATCTACTTAAAAAAAAAAAAAAAAAGAACTGCAGCCCTGGCTGGTGGCACAGTGGATAGAGCACTGGCCTGTGAACCCAATTGTCACTGGTTCGATTCCCCAGCCAGGACACAGGACCAGATTGCAAGCCAGGTCTACAGCCAGATCCATGGCTGGAGGCAGGTGACAGGCCACCATACATTGATGTCTCTCTCCCTCTCTGCCTCTCTCCCTACACTTCTCTCAAAAAAGAGTAAGTAAAATCTTAAAAAAAAAAAAAAAAAAAAAAGGAACTGCAGATGTACTTTGCTTTCTTCCTAGAAGAAAGTCACTGTTTGCTTTATTCCCATTTTAGAACCTGAGGCAATGGATCTATTTCATCTTCTGCTTTTTATTGTGAGTCACATCTTGAATGATTAATTTGGGGTCACAATGAGACCAAAACTAATTCAAACCATCCAATTTTTAAAAATACTCTCAACTCCAACAAACATAATCATACATTGCCCAGTTCTAAACTAATAGAGCCTTTTTGAAAACGCTGAATATTTTTTAAAGCATACATCTTTTCCTTACTACTGTCTTCATAGAGTAAAACAAACTAGTAAAGTCGTATCATCGCCCACTCCCCACCCTCAGTGTTCTTACAGCATGACTTTACTTGAGAGGCTTAAGATAACTGCAACCAACTCCCAAGGAAAAGCCAGAAAATGTACCGTCAAACAAGAATCAAATTTTAAATGATGCCTGAGGTTTCATTCGAGAGCTAAAGAAGAGCAGGACTACAAATTATAAAAACTTGATAACATTAGAGAACTTTAGCTCTGATATCATTGGAGATCATCTTGTCCAGCCATTTGTCTGTCATTATAGACATAGGGGAAAAAACAATGTCTGGGAGGTAAATGGACTCCCCTAAAATTACAGTAGCAGGAGAGGAGCATTTACAATTTAGGTCTTCTACCTACCCAGCTAATTCTCATTCTAGCATCCTTCAAGTTACAAGCTTATAAAATTACATTATTTTGCTTATTTTGAAAAAATGGATGGTAGGCAATTAGATTAGACGAACCAATTTTAATAAATTTTTTTTTTTTAGGAGAAAAGTTTTTTCCAAGTATCAGAAAAGGAAAAAAAATAACAGAAGCAGTTATTAAAACAAATAATAAATGAATCATGAGCTTTAGAGGATGCTACAGCAAGATGACATTTGTCATTAGATGGGGGTAGCCTTAGAATTTGGCATCTTTTTCCTGGTTTACAATATCCACCCAAATTTCACATGTTGATACACTGTTTTCCTCACACTTCCCTCCCCTTCCCTTTTTTTTCATTTCCCATGTCCAGTGTCTTAGTTCTTCTTTTTTGTTCCTCCCTTTTTTCTGTTTTTCCTTGTCTCTCTCCTCATTTGGAACACTCCTTGGACTTTAAAATGTTATCAATAATATATTATAATATGATAGTCTATTGACACTGGGGCCAAAATACCAAAAAGTTGGACAGAGGCTATTTGAAAACATGAAAAATGAAAATAGTTTGAGCCTTTCAGCTTCATTGAAAGCTGTCCTCACCCCACCCAAAGGACTGGATTGAAAATTCAATCCTACCTCCTTCAGTCATGAAAGAGGATCCTTAATAGGACCAACTAGAGAGTTGATATATATCCCCTGCTGAGTCATAAAGGTTAACCAATGGGTTTGAGATGCTCAAACCCTGCACCTTAGAAAGAAAGAACTGGCCTTTAGCTGCCACCTGAGAGATAACCTTATCCCTGGCACTATCCTGCCTGATAAGCATGTCTTTGTATACCTGAGATCTTGGGCTATGCCAGATAATCCATGTTAACAATGTAAATTGTGATGAATATCTCTCTGTTCACCAGGGACCTTAGGCCCTGGTGTATCTGGTTGATCTTTGGAGGGGCTGGAGATTAGCTAAAATGAGTCATGTGAGCCCTTCCTGCCTACGTAACTAAGCCCCAGTAAAAACTCTGGATGCCAAAGCTTGAGTGAGCTTCACTAGTACAGTAACCTGTACATGTTGTCACACGTCATTGCTGGGAGAATTAAGCACTCTCCATGCATGCCCCTTGGGGGAGGACAACTAATTACCCTTTACTGATTCTAGCCTGCATCCTTTCGCTGTAAGAAACTAGAACTACAAGTATAATTGCTTATCTGAGTCCTGCCTTTCTAGTGAATCATCAGACTTGAGGTGGATCTTGGGTGCCATGACACACCTGCAAGTTTTTGGCACAGCAGTCAAGTGTCTAATTCCCACCTGTAAAATCTAAGAGATGGAGTCAGACTACCTAGCATCTTCAATGGGAGAAGCAAAGAGGAAGTAGCTCTGTTCAATGGTCTGGACCTAAAAGTGGGTAGATACAAAGGTTTTATAGAAGAGCTGAGTTGGAGCCATTTTCAGTTCTTCCAAAAGGATCTTCAGAGACTGTTTGAATCAACTGACAAATGGGAGGATAAGAGATAGCTATGCAGAGGAAAATGGGTCACTGGTGGCATCTTGGATATTCCCTGGTTGCCAAAGAGAAGAGTCAGTATTAAGTACTCATCAGGCACAAGGCTGTAAAGCAGACTTAGAAGAATCAATTACATTAGATCCTTTCCACTCGTATGACTACTTCTCTTTTCTTCCCACCACAAATGTGCACATAAACAGCAGGTAGGAGATGAGGGAAGAAGGAATGAGTATGAGCTAAGAAGCCAAGCACAAAGCTTTCATGGAAGGTAGGTAGCTCACCTACAAGAGTCCTGAGAAAGAGGAAAAGGGAAAAGTCTCATCTGCTCTGGTTATTACTTAGATAAAGACACTTAAGGTGTCTGAACTGGGTTAGGGTTAGTGCATTTAAATGACCTAAAAATGACAAGAAAAATCACAGAGACTGTTTGAAGCAGGCCGCAGTGGTGAAGGAAAAAAAAAACCGCAACAAAAAACTTGCCATATTGAATAAACTTAAAATAGCAAAGAAAGTATTCACCAAAGTTTTATTAAATGCAAATCATGCTTATTTAACATCTGAGTTACAATTATAATCTTAGCCTCCATGTTAAACTCTCCTTTTCCCACCTGAATTCCTGAAAGAGTAAAATCTAAAATTATGAAAAATAAATCCATAGACAGATGGAACAGTATCATAATCAAAGGGCCAGATAGTTTCTGAAAGACACAAAGAAATGGGATTGTATTGATAGAAAAACAATATCAACTAAGCTAAAACCCAACTTTTTGGGTTTTTTACAAAATAATAAACACTAGGTAGTCAAAGAGAACTAGGCACACAAGGAAACAAAACACAGACAACAGAAACTAATCACCAACTCCAATAAAAGCCCAAGATATTACAGTGAACTCCACAGGTCTGTATAATCCACAACCCCTAAACACACCCTTTCCCTATTTTCTTTCTGCTCACCTCTAGTCACACTGACACACCTACTGTTCTTTTCACATACCATGCATACCCTTTTCTCAGAGATTTTCCCAGTTATCCTTCTCAGTTATTTCTATAGCCTCTGCCTTCAGCTCCTTTAGATCTTAATCTCACATGCCTTCATCTTAATAAGACTTCCCTGACCACTCTATTGAAAATGCAGTTTTTCTCCCAAGGTTGCAATTTCTGTCTCATTTTCCTGCTTTATTTTTCTCCACAGCATTTGGCCTTTTGTTTTCTTTTATAGTTTGCCTTTCCCCATCAGAATGTAAGCTTTTTGAGGGCTGGGAAGGCTACCTGTTTTGTTTGCTCCTGTATCCACAATGCCTAGAATAGTGCCAGATGCCCAGAAGATACATACAATACATTGTTTGTAAACAAATGAATGCTTATACATGAAGTGCTTAGAATAGGATCTGACTTATAATAATCACTTAACATATTTTATTTATTATAGTCAGTATAAAAATTGAAGAAAACAATGTTGACTTGATAGATACAGATGGGTTTTAATTCTGAATTATTTTCATCCAAGTAGATTCCATCAGTGAACTAATTCTTAAATGATGAGTTTTGTGAAACCTGTTTAACTTGTGTGAAAAGAAATGGCTAACACTTCTCTTTTATGCAAAGGCATAAAGAAAAAAATTGATTTTTCACTATTCCCCATGCTACAAAAGAAAGAAGTAAACCCATGGTGTTCAATTTCTATGGCAGTGGCTTCTAGGATGAAAGTATGGGATGGCTCTGAAAAATGGAGGTGCAGGTGGGACCAATGACAGCGATCAGGGTAACTTTCCAAATATGCAGTCTGTTTTGAAATTTACCACCCATGAGCCTTCCCTAGACAAGTCCCCCCGTAAATGGCACTCACAGCATTTCCATTTTCGAACCAGGTGATGGTGGGGACAGGAATGCCTGTTGCCGTACAACGCAGGGTCACAAAGGAGCCAAAGGTGACATTGTGGGATTCAGGCGCCCGCAGGATTCTGGCAAAAACTGTTAGGAAAACAGAAGTAGTGAGTGATGCTCCAATATGGGATGGTCATGCTGGACTGGTCTTTAAAAATGCAGATTGGATCATGTTCTCCTGTGTAAAATCCTCCTGTGTTCCCTGTGTCATAAAGATTATACCAAATGCAGTGCCTCAGCTTCTAAGTTGTTTACACTATGGAGCTACATTTCTCAGCACTCCAGGATACGCCAAGCTTGCCCCTAGTGCCAGGGCTTACTAACGCTGGCCTCTGGCCGGGAGCACCCATCCCCCTGGTCTCCACTTGGTAGAATTCCTGCCCCACCCATCTCTGTTGGAGTGTCATTTTCTCAGAAAGGTTCTCCATGGCCACCCAAAATAAAGTGTAACCCTCCTCCCATTCACTTTTTCATCATCCTATTTTATTGTCTCTATAGGCCTTTATGCTACCTGAAGTGACTTATTTTTGTCTACTGTCTCACCCCAGCAGATGGTGAGTTCCCAACAACCAAAAACCTTGCCTGTTTCATTCAGTACCTAGAAGATTACATGACCAAAGCAATAATATTTCATTGAATTAATGGGTAATTAATATTTTACACCTTCAGCTGAGCCATACTTGGAGAACAAACAAAACCTGTCCAACTTCCCAGAGTATGAAGTGAGCATACTGGACCAAAAAAGAATATTTTAGTCAAGGTATGAACAGAAAAAGGACTAATTTATATTCCTTTCTGAGGTTGGATCCCCACTGATTAGATAGAAAGAACTTCTTTAGAGGTGGAAAGAAATTTTTCCTATAACTAAAGAGTGAAGGTGAGGCTTAGAATGAACAATAAATTGAAGGAAACTTAGAATCACAGAATCACTAAACTTGGAAAGGCATCAGAGATGACCGAATTCCTGCTCTTATTAAATGGGCATTGAAACTAAGTCCCTTTTAAATTTAAGTTCTTTCCCCAGATAATAAAACTGATGGGTGAAAATCCTGAACTCCAGACTTTTGACTTCAAATCTAGTGTTCTTTAAACCATATGGAATCTTTTAAATTGCCTATTATACTGTATATATAATATTTTATGTTCTTGCCTTTTGTTTTCCAGGACTTAATATAGAACATAATATTAGACCTTGAAACCCCAATAAACACAAGGCTTTAAAGCTTAGTTTTTCTTGTTAGTTGAAATATGTGGAGTTCAGTTTCTAAGGGCAAGTATAGGGGAGATAGTCTATACTAGACAGGAGGTGTATAGGAGGACAAGGATAGATCAAGTTCAGGGCTGTGTTAAAAGTTGGTCTTAATTTTGGATACCTCTTTAAAATAATTATATAATTCAAAGAGATAAAGAAAGATTTGTTTGACAACTGGATGCTTCTTGCAGATTCTAATTTCAGATTTGCAGGTTCAGATTAATTCAACTTCAGATCTTTTGATATAGAGGACTCTTAGATGAAATCTAGAACTGCACGCTAGAAATACAAATGTTGGGCTCAAAAATCAGAAGGGAAAAGCAAGAAAGGAGCCAATCTCAAGGCAACAAATGGTTTTAAAAAAGTGAATCAAATGTTAAAATGCAGCTGTATCTCCCCCAACCCACCCCCAAAATAACCCCAAAGTGAGCTTGATTTTACCTAAGTCCTGGGAACTAATTATCAACCTACACAAAATGGAGGGTTGACAAACATGTTAAATAGTACTATGGGAATACAGTTCAATCAAATCCAGAATACAGACAATTTAACAGAGCAAATTATTTATTTTCCTCAACAAATGAATGACATCAGGGGAATAAATAGAAAGAGGAAACAATTACAGTTTGAAAAAGACTTAAGAGACACAATCCCAGATATAATACATAGGTCTTATTTGGATTATTTTCAATAATTCAGATGTTAAAAAAATAGTTTTTGAGACAATAAGATAAAAATTGCACTGTTCTGGCAATAAATGCCATTAAGAAATTAGTATAAACTGGGATTGAAGCAGGGGTAATGAAAATGGTAATGTGATTTTTTTTAAGTCCTTACATTATAGTACATGTACAAGGTCTGTCCCAAAAATATTGATGGTGCAAAATATTTTAATTTTATTGTCATTGGCTCAATACTTTTTGGACAGACCTCATAGATCACTTGAAATAATGTCTGAGATTTGCTTTCAAATAAATCAGCAGCAATAAAATAGTAATGGGATAGATGAAGCTAGAATGATAGACTATTGATCAGTGTTCCTGTTGGGTAATTGGAAGTGTGGGATTTACTATATTATTGTACCTATCGTTTTTGTAAGATTAAAAATTTTATAATGATGAGAAATTTTTAAAAATGGTTATGGAGCCTACCCCACTGCTCCAAGAAAACACGCAATGGGCCATGTACTTCTTCTGCCACTAAAATAGCATCTGAAGCCCTGGCTGGTAGCACAGTGGATAAGGCGCAGGCCTGCGAACCAAACAGTCACAGGTTTGATTCCCCAGCCAGGACACATAACCAGGTTGCACACCAGGTCTCCAGTCAGGTCTGTGGCTGGAGGCAGGTGAAACGCAACCATGCATTGATGTCTCTCTCCCTCTCTGCCTCTCTCCATTCCCCTCTTTCTAAAAAAATAATGAAATAAGCTCTTTTAAAATTAAAAAAAATAAATAAATAAAATGGCATCTGCTTTAGAAGATCTAAAACTTGAAGGAAGGCACACTTCTGGGGAGAAACATTCAGCAGAGGTACCAGTTCAAAGAGCTTCAGAAATATCCATAACTATTTTAGAGCAAAACTTTACAGGGATAATTCTACATTGAACTAAAATGTGGGACTCAGGGAAAATTTTCCCTTGCAGGTAATATTTACATTCTGAAAAATCCTGTAACAAAAGGAATGGCCAACTTGATGGTCGTCAGAGGGTCACTGCGAGAATAAGTGGCCCATACGGTCCCATAGGGCACCGTGCTTTGAGGATCCCTGCTTGGTTTACTTTTCCACTGCCCATATCTTGAAATTATTAGTGATTTTTGAACTTGAGATCCCTGAATTTGCATTCTCATTTGCATTCTCATTTGCATTCTCATTCACAAATTATGGAGCTAGTCCTGAGAGTCAGGGCTAAAGGTGCTTTCTTAAAAGAGGGAGTGAAGGCTACACCTGCATTGAAGTTCCAGAACATGAAGGCTCAAATGGGGAAATGGTAGATAAAAAGTTGGCCATATGCTGCATGGATCCGAAGAAGTATCAATCAAGATGAGATGACAGAGGCTGTCCCCATAGAAATTCTAGATTTCTCATGAAGGCAAGCCAGCGGGAGGCAGTATATGTTTCAGCCAGAGTGACAAGCATGGTTACCCATCCTAGTACCTGATAGATTTCTCTCAATTTAGCTGAAGCACACAAGTTTCAAACCCTTGGACACAACCACAGACTGCCTGGCATCCTAGCAGGGGTGAACCCAGGTAAGCTTGTCTTTTCTAAGGTTTTCTGGCAACAATATGGAGACCTAGAGCGCACAACATTCTCAGTACCACGTTCATTATTTAGGTGAAATAACTGCTTTAGGTGTTGGGGCTATTGACGTGTGTCCTAAATTTTTTGAGTGTCCAACTACTACAATAATTATTTTATGGGTCCCATTGCTTCTGAGAAACTGGGAAAAAAACAAACAAATCAGGATCCTTGAGTGACTGGGAACAGGATTATTTCTACCCCACAGGTGCTGTAAACATGTAGATAGCAGTTGCTGAAGATAACACAGACTGTACCTTTGAACCTGAATGAGAGCCTTCTGGCTAAAGATGAGAAGAATAAGAAATTATGGAAGAATGAAATCTAGATTGCTTTCTGTTTAATTCATAAAGGCAAGAATTTTAATTTGGGGACTTTAAGTTCTTCCTGGAAATTAAGTAATAAGGCAGGGTTTATTTTGTTATAATTTGCAGCTCCTTTGCTTCCCTTTTGGTATTACATTATTTAGAATATCACTTAGGTTCATTGCAAAACCTCTGATGATCCATATTGCATGACACAGCCAAGAATCATGTGACATGGTAAATAAAATAGAGTCAATTATCATTCTAGAGTTCAATGTGGCCTTAGAGTTAATTTAATTAATATCCTTCTCTGTCCCATATCAGAACCTTTTGAGAGGTCCAGTGGGGCACAGGAAGGAGCACATAGAAGCACTGGCATTGCATGTGGCTTCATGAACATGCTGACAAACTGCTGGCCTCCTCCCCCAAGTTTCATTGTTAAACCAAGTGAATTAAGAGAAGGAGAAATCAGGAATGAAAGGGAAGCTGGTCATTCCTTTACTCCCACATTCTTGCCAAAAGATAAAAATAGAAACTTCTCCCTTTTTTTCAGTACTGAAAGATAGCTTCCACTCTTTTTGCCTGGTTCCCCCTTCAAAGAAGTTTGCAAATGTCCACTGGGTTTCAACTCAAATGTGTTCTTATCATAATGCTTTCTGGACCCATTGCCTTACCCTTCTATACATTTTGTTAGAGCATTTAGCATCATGTCTTAGCTATTGATTTTGTTCTTTGGCTGTCTCTTCCCACAGAATGTAAGCATCACAAGGGAAGAGCTTGCTTTGTTTACTTACACAGGCTGACAGATAGATTGATAGATAGATAGATGATTCAGAATCCTCCATAGTATGTAGTTGGTACTCATAAATATTTGTTAAATGAATGAATGGATGGATGGATGGATGGATGAATCAGTGCCTCCTCTGATTGGTGAGATTGGGGAAAGGGATTTGTACATGTTAGGAATATCTCAGCCTTCTCTAAGCCATCAGTCTCCCAACAACCCTGCAAAAAGTAATAGCATGAGATTAACATGCAGTAGACAAATTCCCAGGTTGGGGCTTCTCCATCCTACAACTCAGGGTGAAAGGTGGAAGAGTGGGGAGGGTCTGAGGAGGATGAGGAAACAGAAGTCTTGTTAGTCTACTTCTTGGATGAAGGAACAGAAAGCTTTATTTTCAGTCCAGTTTTATCAGCAATAATGCTGATATTTTTATACCTATCTGTATTACCTTTTCAAAATATAAAAGGTGAAGGGGTGGTGAAAGTAAATCCACCATATTTATCAAACATTGAAAACAATAAAGCCAATTACAATTAAAAATAAATGCCAGAGTAACCTCCATGGATAATAATACAACTATAATAATAAACACAGTTATAGTTCAATAATAATCTCCCATTATTTTAGTGGTAGTCACAGCTGAAATTACATTCTAGGTCATTAACTTTAAAAGTTTCATATCAAGGAAAGTATCCATTGAAAATTCCTATTTGTACTTTATTTACATGAAAGAAAATATGGAAGTGTTTTTGTTACATAAGCTGTTTAACAGAAGGGGCATGACATTACTTAGTAATTTGGAAAATGTCTACAATTGTTTTGCTATGGATTTTTAAAGAAGAAAAGTTATCCAATCTTCATTCAGTAAGTGTTATCCATCATTCTCCAATTCACTGTGAGCTTTCCTCCAGTTGCTTTTCTATTGTTCATTTGCAGCATGGAAAAATAGATACAGGTAATCTATTTATTGCTGAGAGAAATCATGGTACCTAGTTATGAGTTTGGGCCTTAAATTTCTCTTGGGTTAGTTTACAGTACTAATTGCAAAGTGAGAATCTTATATCCAAAGTTGGGCTTAAGTAGCCAGTGATTCCAAAGTTCATTATAATATAACCATACTGTATTCTTCTCACTTTCTCTCTCCATTTTTCAAAGCACTTTCAAATACATAAGTTTTATGATTGATGATCACTGTAAGGGGCGATCTGAATTTGTAATAAAGAGATACAGACATCCCTCACTCTGAAATTGCACTGTTGACGTAATGGAGCCCAATGGGTAGGAGATACAAATTAAGTCCTGAAATTAATGAGCAATTTGGCTTGAGATGAATTACCTCTCTTTTTTTGGTCAGGGAGTAAGACCGCAGGAATATTTAAGTCCCTTATTAATTCTGTTTGAGCAACTATTTCAGAGAACACAATGAGCTCACATGGATTTTATTGTATTTTCTCTTATTCTTTATAATTTTCTAGTTTTCCTTAAAGAGGTTTGTAGTTTTAAGGTTATTTGATTTAACTTTAAAAAATGGCTGGTAGGAGTAAAGTGAAAACAAACACAAACAAAACACAACTAAAAGAAAATCACCTAAGAGCAGGTGAAATGATTTTATCTAAATTTAGTTGTAAGCAGCCTGATGTTTAGAAATAGGGACACATTGCAAACACCTTATTTGTGTTACTAAGATAAAGAGGTTCTGTTGCAATAATACCAGCTACAGTTGATTCCTGGAGCAAATTACATTAGACGAAAACTCATAAATTTCACCCCAAATTATAAAACTGTAGGTTAGAGCAGCACAAAAAAAATTGAGTCTTAATCAGAATAGAGGTGCTTTCTTGGAAGGAAAACTCTTGTTCTATGATAGGGGTTTTTCCCCCAAACAAACTCAATTTTCAGCCATTTTCCACTAGACATTTTCCCCCTAAATGTGTGTGTGTTCAATTAAAAATTCATTTAAATTTGATCTGGTTTGGTTTAGAGCAGTTGCATAATACTTGTCCTCTTGACATAAGAACAATAAAAACCTAAGCTAGTGCCTTGACACTTGTGCATTTCTTCAGAGATTACACCTTCCCTGTCCCCAAAAGACTTTCCGTCAAAGAGTTACTCTGCATTCCAATCAATGGGATATTCTATAGCCTCATGCTCAGTCATGTCCTTTCCCATTGTCTGCATTTTCAGAGTTTGGAATTCAAAGTTTAAACATCTCTGTTGACTCGGTCTTTTCTTAATAAAATGGTGACCAAGTATATTATATTGCACAATATAATAAAACAGCCCACCTAATAACACTGTTAAATGCTGACTTAATATTACATCGTTTGTTGTTTCCTTACCACTAAGGCTCTTAGAGTTGTTTCTATGATGTCTGTCCTGAAAATATTGAGCGCAAACTGTTTTAATTATATTGACACACGGGCCCGATACTTTTGGGATATACCTCGTAAGGTCAGCAGAACTCAACAATTAACTAGAACCATACATTTAGAAAGCCGTGCAGAAAGGGGGAAAAATACCTTTATTATCTTGCTCAGGTTCACTTTCTTCTGTTAATAGAAACAAGACAAAAACAAACCAAATAGACACACACACAAAAAATAAAAACAGCACATCATGAAAAGAGAAATCTTTGCCCACAGAAACATCAGTTGCGCAACAAGATTCATTCCAACCTGCTTGTTTCTTATCGCAATAAGAAACAAACACAATCAAGAGAAACTGCTGGCGTTTTAAAAGCCAACTATTGAATGATGTAAGATTTTAAATGATTGCTCTTAGTCAGGCGGTGCTTCACGGAAAATAAATCACGGCATGCCCAACCGCATAGCTCATTCATGCATCCTTATTTTAACGTTGACGATCACCCTCCCAAGGTAACCGACTGCCGACTCTATTCTTACAAACTGTGTTTCGTCTTGGTAGCTGGGCTTCTCCTCTTACAAGCCCTGCAGTGAAGTTAGTGATGCTGAATCTGGGATCTCAGCTATCGTTTCTATGGCAATAGCCCCGTGTTGTGGTAAACAGAGGATTAGGGGGTTTCTGCAGCACAGAGCCTGTCTCCAGCTCGGACTGGGTTTCAACTCTCCGAGGCTGATCAGAGAGCGTGGAGGGTCAGTTCATTATCTTCTAGGAAACTGCAGGTGAAGCAAGCTACAAAGCAAATGTAAAAATGCCTATGGGTCCAGAATTGAGAAACGTCCTAGAAAAAGGAATCATCCCAAAGCGTTTGATATAACCATGTCAGATAGAGATCCCACATGGAACTCATTTTTCGTTCTGAGAAGGTTTATTTGTTCATGTCAGTGTAGACTTTTCTTCCAATTAGTGATAAGCTAACCGCAACATATAAATATAAAATAAATAGCAATGCTATTGTTAAATATTTGTAATGCTAACACCCAGTCCTCTTACATGCAAGTGAACTTCTAATTTCTCATTTAGACTTTTCTGTGTCTGAACTTTTCCTACCTCTGCCACCAACCAATACATGGCACGTTCTTGTTTTACTTTTTTTTAATTATAAAGGTCAAAGATTACCTAAAACTTCTGTGAACAAAAAAGGGGCTATGTAATAAAATGGACATGCTCAGGGGTCCCCATGGCAGCCCTGACAAGCTCAGTGACCAAGAATAGCCACACAGGATGATCTGGTCATAAAGTCCTAACTGGGCAGGCCGTGGCGGGGATCTAGGATAACATACCTCTAAAACATCAGAGTAATTTTCTTTTCTCAACCCCTGGAAAGCACAAACAGCCCCAGGCATCAGAGCCTGAGACCAGGGAAGCCCTCAATGTTATCTTGTTCCTCCCAACCATCTCCCTGGGCTGTAAATGTTCATTATTAACTATCCCATACCCACCAATGAAAATGAAGCATGTGCTTCTCCATTTTGCTTTTGATCCATTTCTAGGGGTTTCCTGGAGTTGCTTTCTCCAACCTTCTTATCTACCACCAATGGATTCATGAACCTGCCTTTTATTTTCTCCTTTGGTTCTAAATGCATTAAAGGAACTGGAAAACTGCCGTTCTCCAGAACATTTTTTTCAATCCATTGAGACCTTCTTGCTTCTAGGCATGTCCTCCAACACTTGGCTCAAAAACACTATTATAAAAAACTTTTCTATCAATTTAGATATTCTTTTGTTGACACTTCTAAATGGAGTACATTAATGGTTAAAAAGAGATATAGAGGTTGTTTGTCAAATGTAGCTCTAAACAAAGCAATCTTTTTTTAAAACAACATTCCTAGCAGGTAAAGCATAGGTATTGGATACATATGAGTTTTTCCCATACTTGAAACTGCTCCTCCGGGCACTTAAAAGCTGCAGAGATTTCCTGTTCATAGCAGACCTTACTCAGATGAAGTAAATGAAGGTCCATGGTTGGACCACATCAGGCCTCAAAATTTTCATTTGAGTACTTTGGGGCTGAGCATGTCTTTCTAACTCCCTGGCACAATTGTGCTTATTTCCCAGCTTAGAAAAAATGATCTTTTTTTTTTTTCACCAGCTGAGTATTTATGAGTGGCTGAGGTGGGGGACTTCCTGCAAGAAGTGTCTTAAGCCCTATAGCTATAGCTTTTATTCCACTGAAATTGAAGGGCCTCTGTCAGTTTTCTTCAGTCACTATTTTCTGCTCTTACACTATTCTTTTTAGGGTTGTGGAATAAAGGCAGATACATTCTGAGACTCTTCAATTTTGCTCCAGTGATCTTTTGTACTCAAAGTGTACTCTGAGAACTATGCTGGCTTTCCTTTGCTATTTTTCACTTGGTGGTTATTGTTGGGACTGTTGTTCATTTTGCTTGATTTCTTTGGAATCAGAAGCAGTGCGAAGATTTGAAAGAATGCACTCATTTCCTCAACTACAGATAAAAAGAACCAACTCAAGAGATGAAAGAATAAATGTCTAAGAGTTGCCATTTCCCTAGACTGAGGCTTAGAAGTTTTGCCAGAAGTTACATTTTCATACATAGACTCTCAAAACCCTTTTCATGCAAATATACATCTTTATACATGTTTATATTTGCTTACATATTAGTATACACACACATACATACATTCACACACAATTGAGGTTATTTTAAATTAGAGACAATTATGCAAGCATAGCCTACAAAATCTATTTAAGCCTGAGTACGGTCATCATTACAACTAACCTGGAACTGAAACTAACATACACAGAGAGCTGTACAAATTCAAAGAATGCAAGACTTTCTACATACTCTAATTTTATAAATATAACTTTGCATATGTTTTTATTTGCAGTCATATAATGATATAATTAGGTCATTGCAAATCAGGAATATTTAATACTCATTTTATACGTGCTCTTATTAATGCCTATCTCCCTAATTTTGAACATGAATCTGTGTGTGTGTGTGTGTGTACGTATGTGTATAATTTGATTCTGAGAAAATAAGTTTTTCCTATTCAATTCACTGTAGTATTTTATTGGAAAAGGGATTTAGTGAGGAAATGTATTGTTACTCAGGCCAGGGGAAAGAATCAAGGTTCCCTGGTAGAAGTAAAAGAAATGCAGTTAGGAAAATTACACCGGTCATGTAGACCTTGTGGAGAGAACGAATCAAAACTGGAAAAGAGAACAGATGGAACTGTGGGATTGTTTGCATTCGTTTGACTGCAAGAGTGAGATGCGCCAAGAAGATAATAGGAACTTAATTACCTAGAGTAGAAGTCTCAGCAAGGCAGTGGTAGCACTTTCTTTGCTCTTTGTGGAATGGCATGGTTTGTAACTTGCTTCATAGACTATGTCTTCAGGAAATTCCTGACTACCTGATATGCTAAGAATACCATTTCAGGGCTTTCTCTAAAGACAGACTCCAAAATTGGGAAATCAAATTCAGATTAATTGGATCATTTCCTTACAGTTAGTCATGCACAATAACCTTAAAACAATTCAGGCAGGTGGATCTGGCTTTGAATTTTCATTCTTCTGCTTATTGCTATTGAATCTGGGCTACTGTACTGCTCATTTCTCTGTACTTCATTTGTTTTTTCATGTAGAAAATGTAGATAATGACTCCCAACTCGTAGAATTATGGAGCAGATGAGATGAAAGGATTTTATAAAGTAATTCATACAGCAACTAGAAAGCACCGAGCTCTGGTCTTCTGACTCCCTCCCTCTCTTCCTTTCTGGAGCTATTTCTATCTCTAGAGTATCTTCTGGGCTCATGAAAGCTTTTTCTCCACCTGACTTTAAAAGAAAAAGTTTTTTAATTTTAATTTTATTTTAAAATTTCAGTCTGCCTTAGCTGGTTACATTCCAGGTGTTGATCATGCTGCATGCCCTTTTTGTAGGTGTTAAAAGCATGTGCGTAACTCCATTCCTTAATTGTCTGAGAAGAGAGGAATTACTTCATAGAAAGGGAAGTCCATTCTTTGAACCCTGTATTAAAACATGGATGCCGATCAAGAATGGATTTTTAAAAACCTGTTCATAAAAGGCTACATTTGTCTTATCTAGCAAGCCATTTTAGAAATTATTGAGTCAGAGGTGCCTGTTCGAGGTCAAGTGTCACAAAGAACAAAAAGGGTCATTTCAATTGCTTTAATTTTTGTACTTGAAAAAACAAAATGATCGACCCAGGAGTGGTTGAAAAGTGATCACCTTGAGGCTCTGTGGCACTTGGTTTCTGAATGGATTCCTGTTTGTTTCCCCACCATTAAAAGAAAACCTGATACACGTAATGATCAACCTAAGTCAATACCTGGTTTTGCTTTTCTGACTGCTTGGTAGCTAAAGCAAACAAACCTGATCCTGGTGTGCTGCCACTGTTTACATTTCTGTCCCCTTTGAAGCAAAGCTGTGCTTGAGGAGGTTTATCCACCGCGGCTCCATCTCTGGATGGAGAATGCAAGCCCCTTGGAAAACATACACAGCACCTCACAGACAGCGACTCTCCTCTCAAAGTAAGGCTTCCCGTCTCTGGGACATCGAAGTCCTCTCAAGTGGCTTCAGTTGGAAACATTTCTGCGGCCTTTGAAGTAATAACATTTTCCAAGCTTGTAAATATGGATGATGAATAATGACTACAAGCACCAAGTGTTTACCAACTAATCCAGAGATGAGCTGCACAAAGTCGACTTGTTTTTATTTCAGGCTCAGATGTAGATAGACCAACTATTCAACTTTTTTTTGTTGTTAAAATAATTCTGAAAATATGGTAGAGGTTTAACCATTAGCCAATAAAGAGGTTGGACTTCAGTTCTGATTCACTTTATAGTCTTTAACAAAATCATTTCTTTTTCTGGTTTTAATAAGAGGAGGTGCTGACTTGCTTAATTACTAGGACAGAAACCTTCCATATTTTACCCTTTTAAAGGGTTTTTATTTAGAAATAATTTAGATTTACAAAACAGCAGCAAAGATAGAATAGTTTCTAGGTATCCTTCATTCAACTTCCCCTAACAGTAACATCTTATATATTCATGGTACATTTATCAAAATCATAGTTTATTTTCAAATAACATTGTCTTCTTTTCTTTTCTTTTTTTTTAAAAAAAAAAGTTTTATTAATTATTTTTAGAGAGAAGGGTGGGGAGGGAGGAAGAAAGGGAGAGAAGTATCAATGTGTAGTTGTCTTTCACCTGCCTCCAGCTAAGGTCCTGGCTGGAGACCTGGCTTGCAACCTGGTTATGTGCCCTGGCTGGGGAATGGAACCAGCAACTTTTGGGTTCATAGGCTGGTTGGTGCCTATCCACTGAGTCTTCTTTTATTTTTTAGTTAATTTGTATTGTTTTTATTTTCATTATCATTTAGTCCCCTTATACCCTCCTCCCTCTGGCAATCACTGCACATTTTTCACTTGTTCTCGTGGAAAAAAAAGATATCTGAGCTATGGCAGCAGTCAAAGAATCTAAAGTTTATTAAAAACCAGAATTTATTTTTTATTTATATATACATAATTGTTTATTATTTTATTTTATTTAGCTCACCAGAAGTTTTAGCTGGGGAAGGAACCAAGAGACATAACTTCAATCTTAAGTGACACCATAGTATTAACCTGGTTATTCAAAGTGCCTTGGATCGGGGACATTTCTGTGACTTTTGAGATGGAATTCTAGATGCCCAAACAGGGCTGTAGGCTTCTGAACTGCAGGTTTCTGTGCCGATGAGATAGTAGATGTATACCCATTTAAAACTTATATCTAAGAAAGATACCATAAAATATAATCTCACTGTTAGCCTGTGTGTCAAACTGCAGCTCCCTCTGGTTTCTATTAGACCACTGACAGACCCTGTCCTGAACTCTCCGGTCCTTTCTTTACTCCCTGGTCATCAGTGGCAGGCCATGCTTGCATGGTAAACCTGCATCTTTCCCTCCCTTGTGAAATGATCTGTACTAGGAGCTGGTTGCTATTCATCAATCATATCCCCCTGTTGTACCTTGCCTCTCTGATGTTTCCCCTAACCTCTCACTTTGTCCTGGGTATACATCCTGTACAAACTTCTATCATGGCAACTATATTGAACTTTAATTATTGTACTTGCTTGGTAGCATCCCTACCTTTCTCACTAACTAAATCATGTCTTCTTTAAATCTGTATGTTTAGGAGTTGCCTCATTACACAGAATATAGTAGGTACTCAACAAATGGGTACCTTACTAATTATGGATAAACCAATTTTCTTCTTAAATTTATATGCTCCACCTGGAATAGACATTCCAAGTAGAACTCCTTAATGAGACAGGATAATAAGAAGTTAGGAAAATCCCTTGGCAAGTGGAGTAGGGAAACTGAGACAGGTAGCTGAACACAATGGCCAGGTGCCTGGCAGAAAGCAAAACTAGGAAAACAAGAACCTTGCCTCGCCTTGACTCCCTGGCTATAACATCTGGGAGCTAACATCTAGGACTCAGGTGTATTGCAGCTCCAGGCCCAGAAGAGCAGCAAAACCAGGTGGGTGAAGCCAGAACCAACTGCAATGACTAAAGACCCCTGTCCTGTCACTGAGCAATCTGGGGAGACCAGGACCCTGAAAGGGTACATCTGGGGAACTGATCAATATTCTACTAAAACCCACCCCTAAGCCCTAAGATTTCCACCTGCAAGAATGAGAGAAAAGCCTCAAGACAAAGGACCAGGGCTGGTACTCTCTCTGGGGAACAGCCCTCACCATTCATTTTCCCTCCTTCTCCTTTCACTTCTTTCTTCATACGCACGTGTCTCCTAAACTCTTAGGCGATGGGCAGCTTGTCCCAGGCTGATCCCCTGAACCTGTCCCCAAAGCCCCCTCTTCTCTGACTTCCCAGTGGGCTAAGGCAGCCTAGCCTAAGCTCCCCTGTTGCTTCTTCTATACTAAGCCCTTCTTTGTTTCACTGTCCCAGCTTTAACAAATACATCCTTATAGTCATCTGGACTCATGGTGTGAAATCTTGCCTACACCAAGTCAAGAACCCACATACTAAAACTGGCCCTGGGCAGACCCACTCCAGGATAGGCCCCTGTCCAGTAACACATAAGTTGATGTTTCTCAAAATGGAGTTCATAGACTACCTGCATAAGGACCATTTAAGACATTGTTAAAAGGACTTAACGTAGACCTAGAACATCTGAAGCTCTGGGGAATATATACCAGAGCTACACCTTTTAATGAGATCTACACTGGTGTTTTAGAACTACTACCTTGAAAGAACCATTAATCCATCAACTTTGTTATTTTCATCTTTTTCCATGGAGATTTTGAAGTGAGTAAAATCAATGATGTGACAATAAATTACATAAAATAACATGTTAGTATTGGGAAAAGAAGGCTTCTGGTTAGCTAAATGTCACACCCTATGACTAAGCTTCAAATTGGATTCTGAGATACATGCCAGCTAGGGCAAAAAGGAAAAAAAAAAAAAAAAAATGAGGTAAAAGAAATAAACAGTTCTCATTACAGGAAGTAAAACAAAATGCCAGTTTCTCAGAAGGGATGATTTATTTTCCCCAGGCACTAAGTTTTTAAAGCAGCTTCTCACTTGAGATTTACCTCAGAGCTGTGAGTGATGGAAGGATCAATATTTTCAACAAAATTTTGGCCAAATCGCTATTTACGTCGTGAGCTAAATATGACGTAAGTTCAGGATACGCACTTCCCCTTCATGTTGTTCTTTGCTTTCTGGACAGGTTGACTCTAAACAGCCTCTTTCCAGTTTTCCAATAAAGGCACATCTTGACACAGCTTCTTAGCTAAGCTACCTTACATCACTTGCCACAGCAGGGCCAAAGCAAAGTTATGATCTCTAACAAGTACCAAGAATGCAGGTACAAAGCATGGCTGCTTGAGGGGAGATTTATGTTCTTTGGAAACAAGAGGAGCAGTTGGTAATGTTGACATTCTATTTGTGAAATTTGAGAAACCTAACCAGCAATGTTCTCTGGGTAGAAGTTATCCACCCAGCTCCAAAACAACGTAAACAACAGACACCAATACCAACAACAGCCCATATTTATTGAAGAGCTACCAGGCAGGCACCAAATATTTGAAGAATTCTATGCTGTGATTGATACTGTCCCCATTTCACACTTGAGGAAATGGACTTGCAGAGGTTAGGTATATTATCCTCACATATCTAGTAAGTGGGAGAAACAGGATTAACACCCAGGTTTATCTAATGCTAAAGGGTAGGAGTGCTCCGGAGTACTGATCTACCCAACAAAAATATAGAGAAAGGAGAGACAAGAATGGGATCATGCAAGATGTCTTGGCGTTGGAATCAAGACATCCAAACTCCTTGCTAACTTGAGCAAAGTAAGGATATTTCTGGTCTTAAGTTTCCTTATCTGCAAAGTAAGGGATTGAGCTATATGACTTCTAGGGCCCACTCCTGATTGAAAGTCTATGGCTACTCTTCTGAAAGGGCCAAAGTTAATAAAAATCAACTCTACTTTACATAAAACTTTTGTTTTTGCCATTTGACTTTGTATTGCTTCTACCCCAAAGATAAAAGTGACACATGGAATAAAGAGCTGTAATTGTGTTCACCAGTGTTGTGCTGCAAAGGAGTTATATTAACCCTAGAACTAACATGAGGAACTATTGTTTGTGTGGTTATTCTCTGCCAAGAATTCTTGTAAGAGCTTTAGGTATACTGGCTAAGTTTAATGTTTCACAATTTATGAGATAGAAGGTATTAACTTCATTTTTGCATATGGGGAAACTGAGGCACGGGGGCTGAGTAAGCTACCTGAAGTAACATAGGTGGCAAATGGTGGAGTCAGGATTTGAACTTAAGCAGTTTATTCTAGACTCTGGAGCCAAGCAGTTTTCTCAAGATCCTAGAGTCCATGTTATTAGCTAGCATATTAAGCTCCCTCCAAAAATTATCTTGCATATTCATGAAAACAAGTATTAATTCATAGAAGTGAATATACTAATTAAAATTTGAAAATTATTTCTAAAAGAAATGACTGAATGAATTATTATTCAAACTTCATATTGCCATAAAATTCTCAGTTTTCTGTGATATCTTTGTGTGATTCAAAAATACAATGATAACAACAAAAATACAGCAACAACAACAAAATAGTTACATTTTGGAATTAAGCCCACTGAAGGCCTGGCCTGTGTCTTGCACAGTACATGGAAAATCACTCCATGAATCTTTGTTGGATGAATCAATGCATTAAAGACAAAGAACATTTCCTCCTTAGTGTATGTATGTATGTTTACACTTGTGCATCTAATTTTAATATCTAAAAAGTGAAAATAAAAAGCTTACTCTAATTAGAGTATGCCTATTTCAAGTGACAATAACTCCTCATTTCAAATAACACAATGCAAACATTATATTAAACACAGCCATTATCTTAAACAATTTAAGAGAAATTTTTGAAGCACATTTTTCTTTCAATCTGCAATTAAGGAGGGCCTAACTCTTCCTTAATTTAAACTATTATCAGTTCAGCGCTATAATAATTATATAGCATTGCTTTCCTCATTAGAGGCCTTACTGACAATCTCCAACCAAAGGACCATTTACCATTGTTTTTTGAAAGCACCAGAAAACTTTCTAGATGAAAATGCAACATAAGATCCACTAACACCAGAATCCATGGGTCAAACTCTTCTTTTAGAGCATGCACCCTATTAAACATGCAGATTTAATTTTTCCCTTGATAACCCCCAGGGATATCAAAGGTTTATACCCTTTTATGGGGGTGGTGACTTTTAAATACACAATGTACTCATGACAGCAAATCAAACCTGTTAGTGGCATCAAAAAGTAGAGTCGATGCCGGGAACAGGACCACTGCAAATTTTTATTAAAACTGTAATCACTGAGAGCACAGCACACACTGGGGTTTTCAATACCTCTCTCTGTGGCATTTGTCATATTAAGAGCTGCAGTATAAACAAAGGAAAAGGCAAATCAAATGTGTAAACATTACATGATCACTTCCACTTTTCTAAGTGCAATAAGAAAATCTGATCTCTGGGAAAGAAGGCAGCCAGAAGTTTAATAATTTTTTAAAATAAGCCCTGCTTTCTTACAGTTATGTTTATTGACATTTGCATGTATATATAAATTTCAATCTTTTGGAATTCTACTTACTATCTTATGTAGGGCGTGTGTGTGCAAAAATTCTTCTTAAAATGCTCTTGATAGAACTGGTCAGCCCTCAGAGTCCATGGTGAAGCCCTTTAGACTGCTGAACAAAAGACTAACAGAATTCAAGGACCCTGACAAGTGATGAGCACTCATGCCTTGAAGCCACATACATTTGCCAAATGGCTAGCCTTCCATTTCATTCCCCAAGCTTCACCCAGTTGGTCCTGCTTTGAGAACCCCCTGCGAATGAGAAGGTGTTCAGGCAAGCCTACAATAACCACCTGCCAAGAAGGGCTCTGTTCTTGTTCTTGGTCTGCTCCTGGGGTTCTCAGCTTTTTACTGGTGTTAAGCCACCTCTTCCCAATGGTGTTCCTGACTGAGAAGCCTCCCTTGGTCCCAGCTTCACCTCTGTCCAATCTTTTCCTTAATAGCTTACAGTTCCAAGGGTAAACAAGATGATAATAGAAAATGCAAATAACAGGAGCCCAATCCATTGCAAGAACCATCTGTTTTACTTTGGATCCCAAGTGGGCTATACTCAACCAGTTTCTGTACCCAAAACAGGATTTGCCTGAATGTAGTAAGATCCACACATTCAGTGCCAATAAACAAATAAATAAATAATTTCATAATAGCCAAGTCAAAGAATATACAGGAAATATAATGAACTTAGATATTTGTAAAACTTGAACTGGATCTTTTCTATTGATTAAAACACATCAGGGACCTCTCCAGGTATAAACAGAAAAAGAATTACATTGTCCTATCAAAAGCATTGAATTTCCATGACATAGTGTTTATTAAACACATTTTTTTAAAAGAAGAATACCCCTCTGGTCGAAAACAGAAAGGTAAAATCAGAATCTTGCACTTCAGGGGGCATCTGAAGCCTCCACAAAGGAAGCCTCTCCTTAGAAACTCCAGCCCCACCACTCAGATCATCCCAGGCTATTGTCATACCGCTCTGCGTTGGAGCATCTGTCTTCCTGGTCTTCAGAGAACACAGAAGAAAATTGTTTCAGTAAATATAAATAAGAGAAACAATATACTTACTAGATCAATCATTCTTAAAATACACAACATACCTAACAGAGGACATGAAGCCAATGGGAGAGACAGATGGGACTGTCTCTTAATTCCTTCTATAGGGCACTGAAAAGTCACTTGATCTCTGTTTTCAATCTAACAAAACTAATATGCAGCAAATATAAATGCTGGGATGGGGAGGCCATGTGGAATTACGCTACTGAACATGATGCTTTTATTTCAGTGAGGACTATTAAAAGAAATTATCTCAAGCAGAATAAGTATTTCTAGTAAAATATAAGGAAATCTATATGAACCAATATAGTTGGTCTATCTTTGTTTCATCATTATGTATTCATCCTCATATTTGTGGAAAGCTAAGGAGTGATCTTAGCTAGAGGAAGAAGCCACAAACCAGGTGTGGCAAATCTCGGTTTTGGAAATATTAAAATGTACAACAAAGAAGCAAGTAATTAGCCAATGGTGGTTGTCAGAAACCAATGGCTCTGTGATGCTTGCAAGATATGGTAAAATAGTTTAAAAGTAAGCATATTAGAATCTATGAAATACAGAGATTTCTCTGGCCTTCATCATATCCTGCTATGAAACCATTCCTAAAGCCCATTGTAGCAAAGATACCTGAGGCCAACAAAGAGCCTCCACAATGGTAAGACTGACAACTCTTTCTGTCTAGGTAGCTATGGAACTTGGGAAACCACACAGTGCTTTTCTTTCCTGTGGGTTTATTTTGCTTCATGAGTCAATACCACCCAACCGAGTGTAGAAAATGTTCATTGAGAAATCAGAACCCAAATTGAATTTGTGTTGGATCCTCCAAGCCACTACAGAATCATTGATTCCAGGTTTTTCCTGCAAAGCAAGGAAGGAAAGTCAAATGGGAGAGAAGCCTCCAGGAGCTGTGTGTCTCTGAGCCCTTTCACTTCCCACTCCACCTGGCAGCTCCCTGACTTCCATTTGCAGGTTCCAAGCTCACTGTCTCCATGGGTAGATTTCTTCCCTAAAGAAAGGGCATGTCCTGTGTTCTGTTCACCAGGACTCCACACTTAACCTCAGTTCTTCAGCCAATGGTCAAGTGGTGTGAATACCTAATTGGCATAGGGATCAATTGCCTTTGACAATGCTTTTCCCATCCCTGAGTTTGTTCTAGAGCACAGCAGAGAAACAGACTGCAAAAATAACATATCAAACCAATGAACAGAAAGGTTGCTGTCACTTTATCAAAATAGTGTAATGTTTGGTTCCAAAATAACTTTTTCCATAGCATAAATACAGGTATTAATTCTTCCTAATGATAAAGATCTCTTTAAAATTTTTCAAGAAGTATAAAAATGAGTATGTAGATTAAAGTTAACCTCTATGTAATTCTGTATGCAGATGGTAACTATTAATCATTTAGTTTATATTCTCTAAGGTATAATATATAACATAGTTATTTAACTACTTTTCACTTACAAATACATTAATATTTCCAATGAATTAATAGTTCTAAAGAAATAGAACAGTATCTTGCAGAACTAGCTTATGAGCCTACCATTCTGTTACTTAAATTCCTGTTCATCCCCAACCTCTGGAGATTGACATTTTGTTCTTGTGAATTATACAATCAACCCAGCATTTCTGGATGTTTATAATTGTCAGAGGTTTTTCGTATTATCTTCTCAGTCAAATTGTTGGGGATATAGGTATTTAATTTGAGATTTGGGTTACTTGGTACATAAAGATTCCATGGTTCATTGCTTTGACTATTCTCTTGTGATATTACCAAATCCTTTGCCCTTTTTATTTCCTTCCAGGCAAAACTACAGTACTTGACCCTTGCCTTTGGATTTGGCTTTCTACATTTTTTGGACTTATACCTGTATTAATGAGCAAAACTGTGGGGGTGGGGGGAGGTGGGGAGACCTGCAATTAGGCAAAAGAAAAGAAAAGAAAAAAAAAAATACAATGCTACTCTATATTTATGTCCCATTCTCTACCTAACGTGACCCAGGGATCCTGGTTTCCCTTGTGAGTCATCTCTTCAATTTCTCTCAGCTATTTAAAAAACCTTCTACTCTCCTCATCCCCCTGCACCCCTTTACAGAGGTATTTTCAGAAGATAACCTTACTTTCTACTTCCTAGAGGACACAGAGACCATCAGAACAGAGTGTTCTCAAATTCTATCCACCAAACACATTAACTCATTTATACTGGAGAATATCCCTTTCTCCTTTCTTCCTGTTACAAGGAAGGAAGTTTCCTCTTCCTAAGTACCGTGATCATCTAATTTATCATTGAAGCCTGGATATTTTTGAAAGTAAAAGAGGGACTCTATTAATAATTATTCCAGGACAACAGGTGTAAGCCAGAAAGCACGTCCTGGGAAAACTGGGACATGTGGTCACCCTCTGTATCAAGTTCATTGCATCACTTGTTCCCTGAATACACCCCTTGTGCCCTCATGAGCACCACCAATATTCCCTTAATTCCCTTTCTCTCTGTTCAAATTTTCCTTCTCTCTGGTGTCACATTAATATTTTAACATTTATTTTTATCTTTAAACAAGAGAAATCTTGCAAAACACCACTGTCTACCTACCATATACACCAGCTACTGCTCACTTTTTTGACCCCTGCCCTTTTCTCTGCCAAATTTGTCTGTACCCAACTGTCCCTGTCTTTCCTTTTGTACTCTCCATGATTTACAGAATTCTAACTTCTTTCCTCATCTCCATTCTTACACTATTCTTGAGCACGTCCTACATGATTTTCTTCTTTAATGGAACAGGCAGCACTCAAGACTTGAATTTCTTAGACATCTCTATCAGGGCAGCTTTGAGTTAGTTCCTCTCTCTGTTCCTCCATTTCCCCAAAATAGCACAATGCTAAACCTTTCTCAGACTGTTAGTGCTAGTTAAATATTCATGTAAAACATATAGCATTTTTAAATGGTAGACATCCCATTGCTTATCCTTTTAGAAAAACATACATGCTTGACCATACTTGAGCTAGATGGTTGCATCAGTAATTTTGCATGTCACTGTCTGAACCTTGTAAGATAAAACAGAAGGGTAGAATATCTTTGTGTTGCTGGTCCAGAGACCCAGCCTGAGGATGGCCATCTAGAAAGGGGCCCCTACTTCTGTGCTGGAGGGTATTTCTTTTAGATTTGTTATGGCAGCTTTAGTGAACACACTGTACCAAATCCATGGCTTGGCAGGTTTGGCATGTTTACTCTCATTCAAAGCCAGCAATGACAAACAACGCCCTATCTTTCCCTAGTCATATGCAGTGTTATCTCACAATCAAATGGCACTTAAAGAGTTCTCATTCTAATTTGCTCAAACTAATGCTCAGAGTCACTGACACAAGGCATAACAAATGCTCCTCCTGCCCTTATTGACCATGGCCCAGCTTCAGCTTCAGCCCTCCCCATGCCCACCTAGTACGTATCTGCAGGCATTTCTCCGTTGCTTCTCAGTTGCTTTTTCACCTGTTCTGAGTTGTGGGCTGAATTGGCCCTTCCTTTAAATAGGTCATGTTGCATTATAGCTTGTGGAAATGCCTCAACTATTTCTTTAAGTGGAAGCCAGCCTTTCAGAACTTCAAGAACCAAAACAGATTTGCTGTAAGTTTAATGTTCTAATCATAATAATTACAGTTGATGTCATTTTAATCAAACTGTGACCTTTTGGTTTGCAGGCCAGTGCTCAGTCCACAGTTTGATTCCCAGTCAGGCCATGTGCCTGGGTTGTGGGCCAGGTCCCCAGTTGGGGGCCTGTGAGAAGCAACCAACTGATGTTTCTCTCCCATATATCAGTGTTTCTCTTCCTCTTTCTCTCTCCCTTCCCCTATCTCTGAATATAAATAAATAAAATCTTTTAAACAAAGAGAGAATCATTTCAATATTTATGAAGAAAGTGACCTAAAAAATCAGTATCCTATAATGTAAAAGCTCATATATTAAAAATGAAAATCTTTATAATATTGCATACAAATGGATAGCATTTAATTCTGTATGATTCCACATATAGTTTAAGGAAACACTAAATCTAGGCAGCTAGTCAATGTGTCTAAGTTTGCAACTGAGAGTATTAGTATATCAATTTTTTACTGAATAATTAACACCAACTGGTTGTTGCGCACTGAACTTTATATGGCATCAATAATTTAGGAGATGTTAAATTATAGCAACAACTAGGCTGAAAATATATCTCCTTTATTCTCAGCCATTATTCTCACCAACTGTGCTCATTTTCATGAGTTAATGGAAATTTTATGAGCTGTTGACACAATGACATAATAATAATGTTATCTCAAGTAGAAGTAACTGTGGGAAGTGAGATCATTAGAGCTGTGAGAGGAAGATGTAGCTGGGAAATAAAAATAATCTTTAAAAAGCTAATAAATAGCAAACTATATGATTGAGAAGGAAGAGATATAGGAAAAGAGGAATTTTGGCTTAAGAGTAGGCTAGAAAGTAAGCTATGAGAAACCCTGGAAACCTTCCCTGATTGAACTAGAATATAATTAGGCCAAGTATATGATAACCCAATCACTCTATCAATCAGATAAGGGAAAAGCAGAAAACAGGTGATGATTCATACAGTCAACACTTAGTGTTTACAAAGGACCAGGCACGCTAAATACTACCAACACCTCACTGAACACCCACAACAAATTCAATTGTACAGATGAGAAAACTGGGAACCAGAGACATTAATTCTACTGCTTGTAACAGGCAGAGCTGGGAAGAATTTTGTATGCAACTTACTCACCTGGCACAAGTATGCTGGTAGTTTCTATTTTTAAGCAAAATGTGGTGTAATTTTAGGACAAGAAGGATCCAATGACCGAATGAGTGAAACAGCTAAGTCCTATATGGATTCTGATTTCTCAGTGAAAAACTTTCACAAGCAGTGGTTGAATTAGTTGACTATAGAAGGCCATTTTAAAAGATGAAAAAGTATTTTGACAACGTAACTCATAGAAGTAGGACTGTGGTTATACATTCTGAGTCAGGATTTTATTTTCCTTAACCCTTTATGATAGAATACAGTTTGGAAAAAAACTATTATTTTCTTTCTTTTGATATCATTTAAAAAGTCATGTCTACATACTGCAAAAGAACAAATGAGCGTCTTCAAATTTATAAGCAAGGGAGACTTGTCCATGTTAGTCAGACGTTCTAAAGTGATGTTCTAGTTTCTTTGTATCATAGTGAATTAAATCTGTTTTGGTCAAAATTACCAGTGATCATAGGCAATAGATGAATATGACCTATTACACCGGTGAAATTTTCTTGCTCTTTTCCATTACCTGTTTCATGGTCTTGACCTTAGAGTCTAAGACATGGAACAGCTGAGGGCACTGGACCATCTGCACCTGTGCCTTTGCCAACTACAGCACAGCCTCCAGGTAGAACATGAGGCCCTCTGAGAACACTCAGGGGAAGGAATGCAGCTCCTTACCCTCAACTTCCAGCTTCACCAATTTGGAATAGGCGGTCCCGAGGCTGTTTTTGGCCACACATCGATAATGTCCTGCATCTTCCTTTTGCACATTATGAATCCTTAAACTCCCAGATTCAAGAACTGCAATGCGGGAATTTTCCTGCCAGGGATAGGGACATGAATTTTAAAAGGTCCGTGGCTCTCTCAAGGACATGTTTGCCACATTTCATCAAGTTATTATCATCACTGATGTCATCAGAAGTATCATTTGAACATTTATTTGGGACTTACCACTGTGTAACATACTATATTATATAAGGTAGTACAAGCTTACCTAAGTTAATTTTAATATTAATCCCATAAGATCAGTTTGTTTTTATATTCTTTTATTACACGAGAATACCAAGACTAATTTGATTTCCTAAAAGGCACATCTAAGTCTGTTTGATTAAAAGCATTCCTTTTTACTACCATATTTACTGCACACTCTCTGTAGTAGACTTAGAGAAATATATGTCCTTTAAAAAAACGGCAAGTTCCACAAATAATACAAAAATTAGTTTTTGAAGTTTAAAGATTGCATTTATCTTCTCTCTGAAACTCGAAATTCAGTAACATATATAGAGCCACTCCTTTCTTTTATCATTGCAAATGCATCAATACTTATAACAAAAGGAAAGTAAGAGAATTGTATAGATTACCATAAAATATTTGACCTTATGTGTTTTAGTTTAAATAAAACAAAACTAATAGATTTTATACCATCCTTCTAATATTTGACATATATCATTATTTAGTTATTCTTCATGGAATGTTCTGTCATGTTACTATAAAATACAAAGGCATACAAAATAAGGATATGAATGATAATTTTTACTAATCTTTGTGATTGGGGTATTTGTCAAGATGTTTGCTTATGCACCAGCCTTGAATCTTCATTTTCTAACTTCACTCCAGAGTGTTTTTATTCCAAACCTCATTTTCTTCCAAACCTCATTTTTCTCTTTCTTTCCAGAAACGGTTTTTCAGGTCTAAAACTTGGTTTTTAGTTCCAACTTTTTTATTTCCAAAGTTTCTGAAATTCAGTGTTGAAAAATAAATGTTCAACCAGCCAACAAAAAAGCCTCTAGTTTTGCTGTTACTTTACCTGTTTTTTCATCCCTAACATTATTGGTTCCCATCCTGTTTTTTCCCTAGCCAGCCCCAACTGGAATGCCTTAAAATTTGCATGTAGGGGAACAGGAATGGTTAAGTTTGGTTAAAGTATTATGTATGGAAGAAATCTTATAATCAAAGTTTGCGTGTGTAACTGAGTTTGCAGTAGAATGCTGTATTTGAAAATATGTTGTATATACATTTTAGCATAATTACTTACCCTGAGAGTGCTGTCTCCTTTAATCCATGCCACTGAAGGTTTGGGATTGCCCATTGTAGTACATGGTAGAACTGCCTTTAATCCTTCTATTATCTTTACATTTATGGGAGGTCGAGTTATTTTAGGTTCTAAAGGGAAATAAAAATGAAAATTAGGAAGGCAATATGTCTTATTAAACTTAGAGTTTCTAACTTTCTATTTAATTCTAATATCCATTTTAAGAATATTTTTAGGCATATTATGCTATAGAATTCACCAAGTGCTAGAGCAAGATTTTAGTGGATAACAAACAGAAGTCATTTCTAAAAGTTTGGGTTGGCTCTGTTTTATTAATAACTTGAAAAACACAAATTTACAAGACATATGAAGAGCCTAAAGTCTTCATGTTAAAAAATAGTTAATTAAAAATTTATTACAACTAGCTGTCACCATAACAATTCAACATAATTTATAAAAGCAGACATAAAAACATTTTTAAATGTTTTAAGCTTGTATTTTTATGTAATTCTGAGCTAAACTACTTTCCCTTTAATTTCTATCTTCATTTGACTATTAAATTTGATGACTACATTTATTCTCTAGAAAGTAATCCAGATGTTATTATATTAGTAATCGGAGAAATTCTGTCACTCAACTTATGGTTAATATACTCTGCAAAACAAACTTGGGTAATTTATCATCACTTTATGAAACACTCTTAAATTAATTCTTTCAAAAATAATTTATGTCAGCAATTTTTATTCTCCAAACTTTGAAGAAGTTATTAAATCTAATATATAAAAGAATTGACAAACTCAGGATGCCAGTTATTTTACTACTTAAAACATTCATAAAATAGTGAAAACTAAATTTATTTACTTACAATCTTATGTCACAGATACAAAACAGATGACAGAGAAATATACGCATTTTATTTCTTTTGGGTAATGTGCCATAACCAATTTCTTACTTTGATAGAGGAGAGCATGAAATAAGAATTTTTCCCTTCTAAGTTTTAATTGTGTATTTATATGTATGTGTTGGAGAGTGGTTTGGTGATGGTTATAAATATTTAAGAAGGTAGAATATCAAGATAGCTATGCAGAAAATATAATGAGAAAATGGAATCATGACAAATTGCAAAAGGAGATTTAATATATTTAATAAGAATGAGAAAGAATAAAGAAGAAAATAACTGAAAAAAATGTACCTCATTCTGAAAACAGAAAAACTATCTTTGGTCTTTCCATTGAAAAGCCCCACCTAAAACTAAGTAAGAACAATTAAAAAAAAAAAAAACCTAACATATTCTTGTACTTATGAGAAATTCTAGAAATAAAGAGAAAAACTCAAATCATTTTAATAAAAATAAACATCAGATTTGCCTGTAAAGAAATAAGAAAAATATTTCTCATCTGTAAGAATGTCATATAAAAATGAATAATTGTGTACAAAAAAACTAAGAAAAATAAAACCTTTTAAAACCCTTAATTCTTCATTTAAATTATTACCTAAGAGTGAGGGCAAAGACAAGACTTTCAGCCATGCAAAGATTCAGATTATGTATCTCACATTGAAAAGAAGTGGCTAATGATTTTCTCCAACAAAACAATAACAACAGAATTGAAAGATAAAAATAAATAACAATGAAAATCCAATAACAATAAAGATCTCAGGTGGAACTGGATTTCACTAAATTGTACAGTGACAATATGCATGTTTATGTGATTTTTTCCCCATCAGTAACATGGTGTCAGATCAGAGAAAATAAAGATTATATTATTATAAAGCTAAGAGTTTACAAGGAACCGGTACATGGAGGTCATAAGATTTGAGGATTCTGGTAAGGTCGTGCTTCCTGGTATAACACGAGGCTGGAGAGAGAACAGTGTGGGAGGAATGAGGTCCTGTTTAGGAGTGGTAGGGGAAAAAAGAGGACTCAAAGGCAAGAGAACATGACCATGTTGGGGGTGGTGTGTAGTGGGAGTAAGTGAGTGAGAGAGGTAGGCTCTGTCCTTAGCTGAGAAAGAGACAGATGGAATTTGTGCCTTCTATTTGAAGGCACATCATGAATCTGGGAAACTGCTTCCCTCATCAAGCAGAGCTGGAAACAAGTGTTCATGTCTAGGGTATGACATCCTAGAGTCCTAGAGCTTTAAGATTTTAAATACGGTTCATTTTTGGGGGGTGACAGGTTGTTAATTGGGCAGGCTGATAAAAAGATAAGGCAAACATCATTGGAATTAATGGATGAAATGACTAGACGTTCCGCTTCATGACTGTTAAAATCCCCTAGCATGACAGCAAGAGTAGGGATGGATAGAAAACTACTAAGTCTGGAAGCAAAGTCTTAGGTAAATGCAGGGAGTGCCTAGAAGTGGGTAGATGATGAACTGAGTTGGTCAGATGACATGGATCCTCAAGAGAGGAAAGATTTTGCACAAAAATACACAATCTGATGGTTTAGACAAGGGCTCGAGGATTAGCCGTGAATACTCACTAGCCCTGTGGACATGAAGTGAGGAAAAATAAACAGCCTCCATTTAAGAAAAAGAAGTCACTCAAGTTTTGAAAAGTCACTCAAGTTTTGAAAATTCACTCAAGAAAATCAAGTTTGAAGTAAGGTAAAGGGATAGAAGAAATGTTTGTTAAGCAACTGAAGATTTTTTTTCAAAAGGGAAAAGGGCTGTACTTGGTTGTAATGGAACCGTCCTAAAGGCCCAGAGTAAGAAATTCAGAGAGAGGTTCTCCAGCAAAAGAAGTCTGGGTGGAGCAAATACAGAGCTGTGTCCAGGCAAGAAAATGGAGAGAACAGGGACTAGGAGGCTCGCCGTGAAGGTGGTGGTTGATGGCAGCAGTAAGAGGTGTGGGATTAGCTACCTCGTGGTCAGGTTTTGAACTTGAACTTGTCTAGTTTTTGAACCGCCAGCTCTGTGGGGGACTCCATGTACTTCCTGCTCCCCAGTGTACCAAGGCAACTTTAAAATCAATAGACGGCTGTCCTTCTCACTCACTCATCTTCACTTGCAGAGCGCCACAGCTCTCCGCAGCGCCTCCCACGCCATTGTTGGCTATGCAGCAGTAGATGCCATCATCGCTGTCTTCCACGCTCAGGATGGTGAGCAGCTGCCCATTCTCGCGAATGCTGTACCGGGTGTCAAAGAGCCTGCAGGTCACAGTGGAAAATGCCAGGTCAGGGCTTCACCTGTGATGCTACGTTTTGGCTACGGTGAACTGACCAAACAGATGACTTACAAGTGAGGGAGTAGATTAGAGGTAAGAGGAAACAAGTGAATTCTGAGTAGTAAAATCATCTTCTTTAGTCATATAAAGCTACCAATACATTCTAATCAAAGCACCATTGAGTCCTTTAAAAATGCTTTCAAAAGGGAATGTCTACTGATAACCCAAATGTAAAGTTTACTTTTCTCAGGAAAGCATATTATTACCAAGACACAGAATCACCTTCCCACAATTACTTGGAGATAGCAGCTGGATGATGAACACACACAGCAGAAAGGGTTAAATATTTATAGAAGTAACTAAGAAGTAACTGTATATTTATTTATTCATTAAACAAATATTTAGTGAAACCCTAACAAGTGCCAGGCATAGTTCTAGTTCTTTTTCTTTGGAATACATAAAGGAAGCAAAGAGTCCTGACTTCCCATGTCAATTAAATCACTGTTTTTGCTTTGAGCAATTCCCTTAACCTCACTGAAGTTCAGATCTTACATTTATAAAAGGAGGACATTTGCATTTTATATGTTACAGAAGGTGAACTTAAATACTGCCAAGAGCTGCGGTTGCTTTTATGTCAAGATAAATCACCAGGCAACATTGGCCTTCTTACCAGAAAAAGGCAGAATACTTACTTAATGAGAATTTTATTTCTAGTCCAGGAAATTTCAGGCTGGGGATAGGATTCCACCGCACACATGAAAGTCGCCACTTCTTCAACTAAGGCATCCACCGTCTCCAGAGGAGTGGTGATGACAGGGGCTAGCAAGAGAGGGGTACAAAAATGAAAGCTGTTTACTGACCCTCTGGAAGCAGTCAGGGGCCACTGCACTACATGAGAATTATATGTCCACCTAACATAAAGTTGTCAAAAGGAAGAACAGTTTTACATAGAAAGTTTTATTTCCATTTCCAAATGAGGCATTTGAAAATCAAAAGATATCAAAAGATAATTGTTAAATATGGTCATTATTTTCAATTATATTAATTTGTAATTGAGTTATGTTAAAAACAAAGTAATAACACTCAAAATTTATCACTTCCTAATTATTTTACTAGAGTTTACTATTATCTTTGTTATTGAGTTTATTTACATCTAATGTATCTGTATGGTAGAAATAGTATATAAAGGCATACTTTTTCATGTCTCTTCCCAATTCAGTGTTGGTAGCTTGAAATTGGCTGTGGTTGGAGCATTTACACTATAGAAATTAACAAATGTAACAAATCAGGACCTCTTTCTTTTCCTTAGAGAAGTAGATGTTTAACATATAGCAGCAACTCTTACCTAACTAGAATGTTATAGTGACTGCAAATGGTACTTTGAAGATCATTGATAGTATAGAATGTGTTCATTCTCTAGTGTTTAGTTAAAGTGGCAGGTGGCAGAATTGTATAAATAATTGTATTATGATACATGATTTTTGGATATGTAGAAAAAAAGGAGGAAAATATACCAACATGTTAAAGTCCTGTAAGTATAAATGACTTTTTCTCTTATCAACTTTTATGTATTTTGTGTTTTCAAAATCATTCTTAATGACCATATATTTATTTTTATTTTAAAAACTTCATTCATTAGCTTCTTTTCATTCAATACATAGATGAAGAAGTGATGGAGGTAACAGACATAGTATTTTTTTCCCTGGCCCCTCCCCCCTAGACATACTATTAGCATTATCTTTCCAATGAGGTAACACAAACTCTGTGGCGATCAGTGAAGATTAAAAAAAGTAAATATTAGAATGTCTTGACAAACAGACATGGAGAAATATGTGAGATGTTAAGAGCTTTATTAAGTTAACATCTTCCCATAATATTCTGTGGTATGACAGTTTTATGCAAAGTTCAGCTCCTTTCTTAAGTATATTTATTGTTACAGTTGTTCTAATTTCTTTTCTCTTTGTTCCCCTCCACCCAGTACCCCTCTTCCCTCCAGCAATCCCATCCCCCTTAGTTCGTGTCCATAGGTCATGAATGTAAGTTCTTTGGCTTTACCTTTTCCTATACTATTCTTAACATCCCTGTCTATTTTGTTCCTACCAATTATCCTTCTTGATTCCAGTACATTTCCCCTTTTTCCCCCTTCACCCTTTCAACCGATAACCCCCTAAATCATCCCCATACCTATGATTCTGTTCCTACTCTGGTTGTTTGCTTATTTTGTTTTTGTTTTTATTTTTTAGATTCTGTTGTTGATAGTTGTGAGCTTGTTGTCATTTTAGCATTTATAGTTTTGATTTGATCTTCTTTTTCTTAAGTAAGTCCCTTTAATATTTCATGTAATAATGAATGGCTTGGTGGTGATGAACTCCTTTAGCTTCACCTTGTCTGGAAAGCACTTTATCTGCCCTTCCGTTCTAAATGAGAGCTTTGCTGGATAGAGTAATCTGGGTTGTAGGTACTTGCTTTTCATCATTTTGAATACTTCTTGCCAGTCTCTTCTTGCCTGCAAAGTTTATTTTGAGAAATCAGCTGCAGGTAACTCACTTTTTTTCTCTTGCTGTTTTTAAGACTCTTTCTTTAACTTTAACCTTTGCCATTTTAATTATGATATGTCTCAGTATGTTCCTCTTTGGGTCTAGCTTTTTGGGACTCTCTGTGCTTCCTGGACTTATATGTCTATTTCCTTCACCAAATTAGGGAAATTTTCCTTCATTATTTTTTCACATAAGTTTTAAAAATAATTTTCGCATCTAAAATTGAGTAAGAACCTTCTATGGGCCCTGCATTATGTTTTTTTCATTCGTTATCTTATCTATGTATCACAACAAGCATAAAACACATACTATTATTATTATTATTTACAGATGAAAAATGGAGGCTAAGAATGGTTAAATAACTTGTCTAAACATAACAAAAGTACAAAGTGATAGAGCTGAATTTCAATGTTAAAATTGGTTTAAAGTTCCGGCCTTAACTCGAAGCTATACCATGTCTTCAGCATAGTACTAGTGTCTCACCCATGGGGGTGGGGGTAAGATTTACATTCAGTGTCCATTTCTTTCAGCATAATATAGTTGGTTAAGTCCATTTTGTTCATATTCCAAAATTCTCCAGACAAATCTTTCAAAATGTTACTGACACAATCACATAGTTGTATTTAATGATTCTTGTTGACTCAGCAGACTTGTCTTTTGTTTACTTTCATTCTCCTATTCAGCTTTCATCTCAGCCAGAGTCTGTTTAAAGTAGGGCACTATTTCTTTGCTCAGTCCAAGGACCACATGGATAACAAGTATATGAAAATGAATGCAACACTTTTCTGGACCCAAAAAAGTAACAACTTGAATGGTAGCTGCTTGATGAGGACATAATATTACCCTTTTACAGGCTCTAGCACATTGGTCACTCACATGCCAACTTCAAATTGACTAGTCGCTGATTAACATGACCAAGTGATTAAGTAAACAAAGAAGTCAGGTGTATTTACTCCTTTTTGTTTTAGTAAAATTCAGGCTCAGGCTTGGAACATACTCATGTTTTTCTAACATCATAAATACAGCACTGTTCTCAGTATGAAAAAACATTTTGGTATTGGAAATTTTCCAAAGCCCCCAAAGAAAGAGGGTATTCAGTGTTGCTCATCATTTGGCCTATCTTAGAAATGGACAGGTTTATTCTGCTGGTGATATATTTTATAACATATAGGTTATTTTCTTATTATGATGCCTTTGGAACTTGTAGTGTTTATTGATAAGCTCGGTGATCACTTATCAATGTTTCATCATTAATTCTTTGTCTCAGAGCACATTCTTGGTTCTTCAGGACTAACACTGAATACAGGCAGGAAAGAGTTCTGGCTCACCCTGTTAGAATTTCTGAAATCGATTCTCCTGGGGACATTCCTTTGGGTTAAGACATGATTTCATAGGAATCCATCTAAAATGTGCATGTCCCCAGGAGTGGTCATTTCACCAATTACTGACAGTCCTTAGCATAGTATATAGCATTATATGTAGAAACTGGTAAACACTTCCAGGCCTTAAGTATGCTTTTTTCACTTTCTTCATTGCTCAACCTGTACTGCCTGTTGCCATAGAATCTCAACTTTCTTACTCTATAGTCCTTGAGCTGCATTGACCCTGGAAAGCACCAGTCCTGAACTAACCCAAACAGCTGGCCTTGAAGCAACTATGTTCATATATTATTGTCAGATAAAGTGAAACTTGGGTGCAAGTAAGAGCTGCTATCAAGGTGCAGTTCCCAGCCCTAGCTGGATTCTCAGCATGGTCTAGGAGTCCTTCCACACTCCCTGGTCCACTGCTCTCATTTCCCTGAGTGGAACCACTTCCTGTGGGTCATCTGCACATGCCTCACTTGTCACTTTCTCCCAGTGACTGCCAACTTCTATTTCACTGCAATATTACCTTTGGAAATAGGATAGAAATCTTGACATTTCTGCTCTTTCTTTCTGTTCTTTGAGGTCAATAATGAAAGCAACTTATGTTTCCCCAAACATGCAATGAGTTACCCTTTCAATGCATGTCAGTAGTAAGCATTCATCTAGAACTTGGTGTCCTGGATTTCAATGACAGCTGTGCCCACTTTGAATTAGTCATATGTTGAGTCTGTGAATCCTATCCCTGGATACATATGACTTAGAAGAAGAGGTTACTCAAATATCTTTAAAGTAAGTCACTCAGACTCTAAAATTTTTAGGCAGGGTAGTAAATGGGATAGTTTTAGATATGAAGTTTAGACAGGAGTTCTTTGTGCATGTTAAATGAATTAGGTGCTGCTTACATGAATTCCTATACTCCTACAATTTAAATTCTGCTATACACTTAACCACTTCTTGATAAAACATTAAACATTTTTAAAGTATGTAGTTAGCTACTTTTATACATGATAGATTGTAAAATTCTCCTACTTGTGGGTTATGATATTAAGCTCATTGTTGAAAGTATTACTAGTCAAAAGACTCAGAAAGGTGGCAACTTTTCTCTTGTTTTTGAATATTAGGAATCTTGATTAAACTGAACCTAAAACAGTAAATTATAAAATCTGCAAAGTTGGTTATTAATATTAATGGGAAAGTGGCATGCTGACAGAAAGGAATCCACTGAATACCTTTGCACTATTTTTACATCTGTCAGTCTATTTTGTAAAATATTATTGGGTAGATTCTCTGATTTATTCATAATAAAGGACTTAGGAAAATGTATACCAACTAAAAAACTTCTTTTAATTGTCTTCTGCCAAAAACTAAAAATAAAAAACTATGAAGTAGTTTGTGTAGAACATTTTTATTACTTTAAATAATGTTAAAATTATAGCATATTGTTGTGTTTTTGTTTTGCCAGCATAGACATGATTAAATGCTAAAATCTAGTAAAATGTGGTCTTATAAGGAGCAGGATGATTTATTTTGATGGTTCAAATTAGAATTTTGGTGCATTTTAATATTTACAATTTTAAAGATTATCTTTTCATGATAATGTTTATTCTTAGAACTAAGTTATGTAGTTAATCGTTCTTTGTCCTGCTAAACTTGGTATCTTTGGCTGAGGTTGATGTTAAATGCATATTAATTTAGATTTTATAATAAATACAGTAGACTAGGCAAAAATATTGTTTTACTTTTTATTTTACACTATAACATTAATGTCATATAAATTCTAAATAAATAAGTACTTTGGATTAAAAGTGCTTATTATTAAAAGTGCTGATTATTTTATTTAAAAGCCAAGACATCTGGCTTTATGCCACCATATTTTGAAGCTTTCAAAATAGAGATAGTGTGCATTTGAAATAAGGGCTTTATCTGTAAAAATTGGAAACTGAACATCGTTACTTTCAAGAATATAAATTAGGAGTTGCTCACATAAAAATGTTGTTTATTTTTTCCTTTTTCATGCACCAAATTCTAATTTGAACCATCAAAATAAATTGTCCTGCTCCTTATAAGACCACATTTTACTAGATTTTAGCATTCCATCATGTCATCCTATATAACTTTATGGTTTAGAATAGCACAAATGAGATATAACAATCCATAAGTAGCAATATCCAGGTGCCATCTCACCGGATGTCCATTGTATGATCAGGGAGTATGAAAATAATCTGAAGGCAATGTTAAGCCTTTCTGGCTACTATTAGCTGCTTGAAAAGACCTAGATTCTCTTTTATCTGCAGATACTTCAAAGCATTAGTTGGCAATTACATGTTTAAATGCATTTGAAGATATCATCCTGCTTATGTAAAATGGCATAAACAACACATTAAGTTTATGAAATCAGACTATGAAGAGAGCTGCATCTTATTAGCATGTGAATCTTGTCATCGTGGCTCCAGAAATTTTAGTGAACCACAAAATCTAAGGCTGTATTTCCCATGTACGTAACAATATGACCTTTGCTTATTTATACAATGCAAGCATGTTCAGTTATTTAATAAAGAGCAAATAATTTACTTGAGTGTGTCTTAAAGCACAGAACTCTTTTTATGCTGCCGTAATACATTTTAACTTGGAAACTGTTTGCTTTAATGGATATCATCCAACCCACTGTCTTTTAATCAGCTTAACAATAACCCATAACCTTCAGACCAACTTCAACCCACTGCCTTTTAAAAAAAGGCTTCAACGCAGCCCTCAGTAACTTTACAAATCACGTATTTCCCAGTCTTTCTTCCTGATTTGAAATGCGCTAGTCTCAGTTTCATAATACACTGGCCAGAAACCCTATCACTGCGGACATTCTTGCTACTGCAACAGGTGTTTGTCAGTTTCTTAAGTTGCTTTCCTTTCCCCTGAGGTGGTGTTATTTCCGGTACATTCCAAAGGCTCTGAAAAAAACTCGCGGTCTCCTGCCAAACCAAATCATGACTCGACCTCAAAATTATGGACAACCCATTGTCTCCAGGCTTCTATTAAACAGGCAAATTGGGTGCATCTTTCTCCAATTTTAATTTTTGAGGGGCTAAAACATTTACCAGGAGTTTTGTAAAGCTAAACGTGAAAATGGAAATGATTTTGTTGTTGTTGCTGTTCAGAAGCCAACACTCTGGATGCCTGAGAATAGGGTTGATTATATCCCTGAGTTAAAAGGTTTTCATCATCCATTTAGACCACCCCGAAGTTTGACATCCACATAAATAAAACGGATCTTGATAACTTGCAGTCCAACGTCCCTACCTGCTAGCGTTTCCTCTACGTGTCGGGGCTCTGCGTGCGCTGCCTGGCTTAATGTTTTATTGCGCCATGTAGGACAGGGAGGGATACTGCTAGAAAGGAGCCCGTCCATCAATCACTTATTTATATTGCTCTCTCCCTCTCCACACACCACACCCCAACTTCACCGGGTAAAACCCAAGCCCATCATAATATGAATCAGCCATAATCAGAGTACAGACACATACACACACACAAACTCTTCAGAACTGGGACAGGGCAACAAGAAGGCAAGCTTGCTCAGACCAACCTTTCGGAAGTTTCTCAGTCCCGCTGAAGGCCACCAAGGTGAGAATGTGTACCAGTGGAATGTTGACGAGCTCTCTCATGATTAATCCAGGCTCAGGCAGGAGAAAGTTCCTTCTGGACAATGCAAGGAAACTGCCCCCACAGTTTACATTTTAAAGCCTAGTTTGTTACAAAAGGGTCCTCTGCTAATGACTGTGTGTGTCAGCAGCTCCACAGGCTCTAAGTATAATCAGGAATTCTCAGACTTGGCTGTAATGATGGACACGGCCAGCTGGTGAGTATCCACTTAGACCAGCGATGCAAGTGGAGGGCTGGAGGAACAAGGGAAAGAAAATCCCTTTAGAATCCCTTTTAAGACAGTGACAGAAGGACAATACCAGATGCCTTTGGCAACCATCACTGTGTTCCCTGAGGTACAGGGTTCCTGATCTGATTCATACCACCAGCGTGCCTGCACTCACAACAGAGCCCTGGGTGTATCTAATGGAGACCCAGCCCCCTCTCTCACACCACCTCCCACATCCAACCCATTACCCATACAACCTGCAGATTGTACCACCTCAGCATGCCTTGATTTCTCCCCTTCCTTTGATTCCAACTAGTATCACACCATCCCAACCTCCTTTTCTGAAAATCAGAGACAGCTCCTATCTGTCCTCTCTGCCTCGTGTCTTACCATCCTCTAACATCTGTTCAGAGAGCCTCTCCTGTCCAAAATCCTTCAGTTGCTTCGCATCATGTGAAAGAGTAGTCCAACCTCCTTATAGAGGAGGCTAACTCTGCCTACCTTTTTAGCACCATCTTTTATAATCCAGCCCACCTCTTATTTTAATACTTAACAACCCACTGATGGTTTCTTGCCTCCATAAATCATAACTTGCTCACACAGCTAGAACCTCTTGGGGTGCTTTTCCCTTCCTCTCTGCCAGGCTAAAGCCTTTCTCAGCTTGATCGTCATCCCCTTCTTGGGAGCCATCCCATACCCCAAATTCTGTATCTTCCCGAAGTTGTGTTAGACTGGCCTCCTCTGGGCCTCCAAAATACAGCGAACACATCCCTATCATTGCGATTACCACATTGCTTGAAGATATTTTCCCCTTGCCTTGGAAAGGCCTTTGAGGCCTTTGGCCTCAAGAGCCCACTGAGTCAACAGCTGAGGGCTGTCAGTGGAATGTCACTTCCTGCTGCAGCTCCTCCTGAAGGTGAACCTCCAGTGGCTTCCAAAACTTTCCGTTATGCAAATTGTCTTTGCCCACTGAACGATATGTCTTGGAGACTTGGCTATGTTAACATACATAGCACTGCCTCATTATTTCTATTGGCTACATTGTCTTCTAAACCATGGATGTACTATGGTATATTTAACTACTCCCTAGCAACTTAGGAGAGACCCCATTTCCCCGGCACATTCATCAACACTTACCTTTGAATTTTTACATTTATGTAAAATGAAACTGGTATTTCTTTTTTTTTTTTTTTAAGATTTTTAAAAAATTGTTTATTATTTCCAGAGAGAGAGGAAGGGAGAGAGGCAAAGAGGGAAACAAACATCAATGTATGGTTGCCTTTCACCTGCCTCTAGCCAAGGGCCTGGCTGGGAAACGAACCAGCAACGTTTGGGTTCGCAGGCCGGTGCCTTAACCACTGTACTACCAGCCAGGGCTTAAAACTGGTATTTCATTGTTTCAATTTGTATTCATTTTTACCGAATACTGTTGGTAATGAAAATTTTTCCTATGTTGATTGTTATTCATTTTCCTCTTCTATGACTTTTGCCTATTTTCCTCTTATGTTATTTTTCTTTTTATTATTCATTTAGAGGAGTTTCTTGAGTACTTTGGATGTAAATCATTTATATCATTTCAACTTTTAGATGTATTGCAAATATTGTCTACATAGAACACCTGGTATATTGCTGGACCTAATGCAAAATAAGCTCTTCTTTCTTAGATTCACCACCTATGAGAGCCAAATAATCCAGGGTTGTTGGAAGCTTCCATGCTCCATGAACAAGAATCAATATGCAAAACCAAATCTACCCATTATTTAAATTACTAAATCCCCTTCTTTTTTGGTTTGACTAAATTAATTTGATTTCTTCAATTACAATCAAAATAACCCCAAGGTAATTTTAATAGAAGAAATATAGATTTAATCAGGTTTTTTCCTCTGGGAATAACCTGCAAAATGCCTCTTACTTCATGGGGAATTGAGACATTAGCAGGATGAGAGCATTTTTTAATGTGGAGCGCAGGAATTAGCCAAGGAACAGCATGACTATCACTTATTCCCATAAATAGCACTAGATAAAGCACAGGGCTCTGGAACTTGGGGTGACCATAGATTTGTGAGCTAGAGTTCAGCTCAAGATCAGGAGCCATCAGCAATGAAGGGAAGTCCAAGGTGAACCACTCAAGGGGTATCCAGGAGGAGGGTGTGAGTGACTGCTCTCCATCTTCTTTCCCTTTCCCTTAAAACATCAAACAAGCATGGATGGTGTCCATTCTCAATCCAACAGGAACTGGGCCCTATAGACCCAGAGACCCTGGGAAATTAACCCCCACTTCAAATCCCACCACAACCTGAGTCTGAAGGTGACAATAGTCCTCGGCCAAGCTAAGAAAGGACAAAACTCCACCGAGGGAAAAGACGCCAGAATTGGAGGGAGTGTGCTGGTTGAAAACAAATGCATCCTTGGCCAAGAGAAACCCACAGAGAGTGTGGCTTAGGCACTATCCCAAAGTGTGGCAGCTGGAAGCTGTCAGCTGATTATGCTCCTTGCTGCAGTTTCTTGGAACTTGGCTACAAAATGGCCTTCTGTCCTACAATAAAAGCAAATCTATTACTTACAATAGTAGGCTCATTCAGCCTCGGAGAGTGGAGACTGGGTGCCAGCCAGTCTTCCCTTTAATAAAACACAGCCAGCCATCAATTAAGCATACCTCTGCTACCCCTGGTATCTCTGCTTCATGTCAGAAGCTGGGAGGTAGGCTCAGAATGAGTAGCACCATTCTGGGCCACATCTTGAACTAGACATTGGAATTCAGCCACACAGCAGCTGATGAGACCAGCCCCATCCCTGCCCAAGTTTGTGCATCACCAAGGAAGCTGTCCTGCTCTGCACCATGCTCTCATATATCTGGGCAAGCTTGGCAAAGAGCCTCTTCTAATTATCACAAAGAGCAATGACCTAACTTTCTGCCTCGCTGGTCAGCAGATAGTGGGTCAGAAATGCCACATGGATTGCCCTTTCTAGAAAACTTCTGGGGAGCCAGAAAGATATTCTGGAATTGTATTTTTGAAAAAGGACAGAATTTCCCATTAAATATTAGGATCATGATCACAGATGTATCAATATTTTGAAGGCCTACAAATGATCAAATCAGAAGGGGCTTTTAAAAGAAAATGGTCGTCTAATAAATGAATCAACTGTATTAAGTATCTACTATCAACATGAGCTTAATGTCTGGCTATAGATTGAAGATTATATAATTACGTAAGGAACGAACTAAATTACAATCTGGAGAGATGTACTGTGCTATGAAATGATATAAAATCAAATCTTGTCTGAGGGCTCAAAAAATGCTTCTTTGAGAAAATGTCACGGAGGCTACGTCCTGCAGGTTAAATAAAAGTCAGACAACCACACTAGGGAGGCCTGGGAGTGGACTGGAACATGTAGTGGGAGAAGGGTATAAAACTGGCTGGAAATGTAGTGATGTGATGGAAATGAAAGAAGGTCAAGGTGTTTGGGCTACAAGAATCGAAGGTAAACACTACAGAGGCAGGTAAGGAGAGTCATTCAGGATTTTGTATGTTTCAGGAAGAACTTCAATCTAATAGCAGTGAAAGCCCACAAGGATGCAGATTTCAATTAAAGCTATGAAAGTGAATCAGATATGCTAAGGAGAGAGTTCAGAAGGAGAGGGAGCCCTTGAACTGAACCATAAAACATTCCAAGCTTTAAAAGTCTATAGTAGATAAAGAGCTAGAAAAAGAGATTGCCAAGAAGCAGCTAGTGAGATAGCAAAAAAAAAAAAAAAAAAAAAAAAAAAAAAAAAAAAAAAAAAAAAAAAAAAAAAAAAAAAAAAAAAAAAAAAGATAAAAGTAAGAGCATTGCAAAAATGAAGGAATGGGAAGAGAGCATTTCCAAGAGAGTGTGCTTTCCAGGAGTATGCTGAATGCTACTGAGAGGTTAAGTAATGAAGAACTGAAAGGCTGCCATTGAATTTAGCTGCTTAGATATAATTTATGACCTTGTTAAAGGGCAGTCTCTGAGAACAAAAGGGCATGAGGTTAGAAAACAGAGTTGTATATATGTCAGTTGAGGAGCAAATGGGAAATGAAAAAATGGATTCAGTACATGAATATGATTCTCTCAGGAAAAGTCATTACAAAGAGGAGGAGATCTAAGAAAGTTAAGTAGCAGCTGAAGGGAGAGATTGGATGGAGAGGTTACATTTATTTTTTAATTTATTTTGAAGGTGTGGTACAAAGGATCCTGTAGAGAAAAAGGGGTTAAAGACACAGGAGAGAAGAGAGACAATGTGACTGTAGTTCAAGGTCTAATGGGAGGTGGGAGGAGCCAGAGTCCAGAGCCTAGGATCGTGTAAGATATATAGCAGAGGATGAGGAAGGGATGAGTAGGGAAATGTGTAGGTGGAAAGGCAAAGAGCTTACTGGGCCCTCATTGCTTGACTTCTTTACAAAGTGAGGTTGAAGAGGATTTAACACAGTTATTCTGTAGAATAAGAGGGTGTACAGTTGAGGTTGTTCACTATGTTAATACTGATACCTGTACACACTAGTGTGATTTTCTTTTCTCTCTAGCACTCCTCAGCTTCCCAAATGATCGATGTTGAATGGTTAGGGTTATTTTGGGGGTAGGGGAATGAAAGGGTATTTGTTAGTAATATATTAGTCCAAGGAAGCAGCATCCTCCAGAAAAGAAAGTGAAATACGACTCTAGGAAACAAAGTGGATGCATCAAAAACAGAGATAGTCAATAAACAGATGATGTCACTGGTAGGACAAAGAAGGTTGGAAAATGGCCAAGGGAGCAAGGGCAATAAAGGGAGGGATTCAGTGATAGGGGTAGGTTTAAGCCAGTTCAGGAGTTCACCTTGGAAACATAGCCTATGCCCTGAGGCCGTTTGGCTTTCATGTAGTTAAGCTCATTTGTCAGAACAGAGAGCACTTCTATAAGGCCATTGTTACTGAGCATGAGGAACAATGAGGTCACAGCAGTGCAGGTGGAGAGGAGAGGATAGATAGAGTTGAGGCAAGTATGGAAAGGATTTGGCCATAAAGTCAAGATGAATAACAGGTTTCCAACCTGAGAAATGAAGTAGAGTAGGGAGAGTGGGGGTGGGCAAGCTGGAGTGTGGCATCACCACAGACACCAGGAAAGCCCAGGAGTGGAGACCCTGGAGGGGGTCGGGGGTGGGGGGAGGAGGGAAGAAAAATTGAGTGAATGTAGGAAGTAGAGTTTTTAATTATATGCTAGCGGAAACTTCCAAAAAGAAAAGTTGTCTACCGATGGTCAATGTGTATCCTATATGTCTCGAGCTGCTGGCTGGGTTTCAAAACTAAATAGCAGGCTCACTCAAATAGATGGAAGGGAGATATGCAAAGGGTAAGGTGTGGGGAAACCACAGGAATTAGTGCAGAAACGATTAAACCACAGACAGTCACTCTTTGCACGTCTAGGCCTGAGGGCTGAGGGGCAGAAAAGCAATTACTGGAACCTACAGACAGAGATGACTGTGTGCAGAGAAAACTTAGACCTTTAGGTGAAGGATTCCACCAGCTCATGAAGATGCCTTTGAATTCTAGCAGATTCTCATCATTGGCCAAACCCAACAGGAAACTAGAAGGCAAGAAAGCCCATTGATAGAGTGCATAGAAGTCCATTTTCACAGGCGCAAAGCAGGGAAGAAGCAGACAAATGGAAGGACACCCCTGCTGGCTTCTTTAAGGTATTCTAGTTTTTCTCAGAACACAATGGGGATACCAGACAGGACAGGCAGTAAGTACTTCCATTCACTGGAACAATTACTTTTTAAAAATTATGAATTTATTGTTGATGTATTACAATTGTTCCATTTTTCCCCATTGCTCACCCCTGCTCCATCTACCTCATCCCATCTCCCATAGTCAATCCCCACATGGTTTTCCATGTCCATGGGTCATTCATGCTAGCCCCTTGACTAAACCCTTCCCCCTTTTCCTCTGCCCCCACCCCTCAGTCACCGTCATTCTGCTCCTTATTTTCATGTCTCTGGTTCCATTCTGCTATCTCTTTATGTTGTTCATTAATTTCCTGTATTTTGATTCATTCAATCAATATGTTTCTATTTCACCCACCTATCCATTTATTCCAAAAGATAACTCTACTTCTTCTGTATCATACCACCACCTTGCCTCTTCGAAATACATCTTCAATACTCCAGAGTGTGACAGGGGCTTTTTCAGACTATGGGTCTATTTTTCTGGTTTTTTCCAGACCGTGGGATAAAACTATTCTGAGTCTTCTAACCTCTTGGTCATATCCCTAAATTCAGAACTTCGTTTTGGTTCATCCAGCTCTACTGTCAGTGTCAACATATCAGTCCGAAAACCCTATGGACAATTATAATATGGCTACAGCCTAAAGATCCTAAAGTTCCCACACCTGGTTTAAATAGTACTAAGGAAAGAAACTCTCCATGTTGTCTACTGGGAATGCCAATTTCATCTGCACCTGCTAAAAAAGCTATGGGATGGTTGTCATTCTTGCAGGCTTCATCTACCTTGCCTCGATCGGTTGCCATGGGCTGTTCCTACCCTTAATGATGCCAGAGGGTCTTCAAGTAATTGAAAATTACCCACTAAACTTACATTAGGATGGCCAAAATCTGAAGCAAATGCTGGTGAGGATATAGAGTAACAGAAGTAATGGGAAGTTTCACACATTGCTGATGGGACTGCAAAATGGTACAGGCACTTCAGAAGACAGTTTGTGGTTTCTTACAAAACTAAACGTACTCTTACCGTGCTGTCTAGCAGTGGTACTCCTTGGTATTTACCCAAAAGAGTTGAAAACTTAAGTACACAAAAGTCTGCACACAGATGTTTACAGCAACTTTATTCATAACTGCCAAATCTTAGAAGCAACCAAGATGTTCTTCCTTCAGTAGGTAAATCGATAAAGAAATTGTGACTCATCAAGACAGTGAGTATTATTCAGTGCCAGAAACAAATGAGCTATCAAGATATGAAAAGATATTAAGAAACCTTAAATGCATATTACAAAGTGAAAGAAGCCAATCTGAAAAGGCTGCATACTGTACGATCCCCACTATATGGCATGCTGGAAAAGGAAACAAATATGGGTACAATACAAGGACCTGAGCTTGTCAGGGGCTGGGGCAGTGGGGGAGAAGAGATGAGCAGGCAGAGCAAAGAGGCTTTTCAGAGCAGTGAATACATACACTCGGTGTGATATAGTAATGATGGATAAATGTCTTTATACACTTGTCCAAACCTATAGAAAGTACAACACCAAGAGGGAACCCAAAGAAAGACTACAAACTATGGGTAAATATGATATGTCAATGTAGGTTCGTCCGTGCTAACGGATCTGGTGAGTGATGCTGACAATGGTGGAGGTATGAATGTATCAGGCCAGGAAGTATAAGGGAAATCTCTGTATCAACTTCTCAACTGTAAAACCCTAAAAAAATAAACTCTTAAAAACTTATGTAAAGAGTCAAGTACAGTAATATTAAATTCTGATCTTGATTAAAGTGTTTATAAATATTTTAAAGTTGTGGTAACTAAAGATGTCATCTTGTGGCCAAATATTAATCATAAAAACATCTTTGCAAGAAAGGCATTATCCCTTACAGTGAAATTAAAAAAAACAAAAAACAAAAAACTCAGTATTTGAACCTCTTTCTATGTTTGAGTGAGTTTGGTAGGAAGCAGGTCTCTGCTCTCCCTAAAAAAGCCAAGAAAAGCAAACACATACTCTTGTGGCCCCTGGTTGCTAGATATGGATAAGTGACCTAAGCTCAGACAAGCAGATGCCCTTACTGGGATTCTGAATCTGGAACAAGTGACACAAAGAAGGAGGCAGTTAGGACTCAGGCCAGTAGTAGTGGCATCAAGTGTTCAGTGGCAGTGGTGCCTCAGCAGTATCAGTGTCCAGTGACAGCAGTGCCAGTGGCTGGGCCCTGAGCCCAGCAGCAAAGCTGTGTCACCCTGACCGTGCTGTTTCTCTACTAAGGTCTTGGCCCTAGGACTTGCTTGCCACCTGACTGCCTTTGCTTCCGGCCTGCACCTCCAGCATTCATTCCCCAGGATTCCATAAGCTACCTAACATTCTTCCAGTAACTCCTTTTTTCTTAATTTCAGCAGGTTCATTCTCTGTTGAGTGAAACAATAAATGTCTATTTTGTAGACAAGAAGATCAAAGCTCTAAACGGTTAAGTAATGTGTCCAAAGTTTTATAACTCGTAAAAGAAAAGAAAATTCTTTTCTTCCTATGTAAAATTTAAATATTTATTTTTCCCAGAGTTCAGTTCTTGGCACTCCTCTTTTGACTGTGCTCACCCTCTGAGAGGTATTAACCCTTTTACAGAATGAGAACCACTTACGTATGTAGATCTCCTACTACTGCATCTCTGATTTAAATCTCTTTTGAAAACACCTGCATATCTGGTCACCTATATGGCTGCCCTACAAGCAACTGAGACTCAACAGTTGTGATACAACATCATTCATCTTTAGAAAGTTTGATATTCACATAGAATTACCAATGAGATCTAAGGACAGAAAACCATCAAACTTTGCTTTCTCACCCCATCACTGCAATGGGCTCTTTAAGAAAAAATGCCCTTCACAAGCAGTATCTTTATAATGACTTTTCACTGTCCCCTTGGAGATAAAATACTTCTGGAAATCATAATGCCTTCCAGAAACAAGTTGCAGTTCCAAATTCCTATAAATGAAGGTTTTGGTTGGAAAGTTGGAGACTATGTGTTTCCTCTTATCGGGAGTCCTAGGCAAACAACTACTTTAGAATAGTGACTGGCACCTGGAATCTGTTCACTAAATAAGAGTTGAACATAAATTCAGGGTTTCATTCAAGCAGACAGGGCTCTAAGTTGACCTGTGCATGAGTTTCAATGTTACAATACTCTTAGGGATAAGATAGAGTCAAACAAAGAGCTAACCCTTTGGAGCTAGATGTATTTTTAAATAAGGCATCCACCATTGCTTGTTCCCTCTCTGCCCCAATCCCTAGCCAATAGTGGGAAGTAACTGTGGGGAGCTGTGGAAGACAGCTTGGGAAGGTACTATGATTTCAGAGTTAATCAAATATGATTCAAAACTTTTCCCCAAGGCTCTTGAGACCCAGAGTCTACATTGTTACTGCCAAAGAGTCTGTCTTAATTTGAAGGACTCCAAAATTCAAGGAAAAATGGCTTTAAGTCCCTTTAACACTAACGTGTACAATACTAAACTCATCATCTATGCTGAAACCTAGGAATTCCTTTGTCACTTGTTTCCATGATTATCTCTATCTTCTACTCAGTCTCCTGAGCCATTAGGCTGGGATTCACGCCTGACACCCTTTTACTGCAACCCAATATGAATCTTAGCCTTCTCAGGTCTACCTTTTGAAGGCCTTTCTAATTTGTGTCTTTCTTCCTACCTGCTTTACATTACGCCCTCTTTAATTTATTGTCTACTACCTACTACAGCAGCTCTCTAATGGGTCCCTTTGCCAATCATTTCTCTATATGGATGTCAGAGAGCTCTTTCTAGTATATAAATTTGGCCACATCATTCTGCTTGGAATGTTTCATAGCTTTCTGCCCTTTTTTTGGGTAAGCTCCACACTTCCTAGCGTGGGTACCTCTGTTCACCTCCCCTCCCTCTTCTCCCTTCTTCCCTCCCTCACACTCTTTTTTCAAGACATGACTATAGTGTCTTGAAATCACCATGCTCTTTCTGGTCTCCATGCCTTTCACTAGGGTTTCCTTTCTGCTGGAATGCTATTCCCCTATTTCTTTTGAGACAACCATGGCTTGTCCTTTAAGATTTCCTCTTTTTATTACTTCCCTGACAAGTCTCATTTGATGCCCCAGTCCAAGTAGAATGTGTTCCCCACTCTCACTGGGAGCTCCCACTCTGGGCGCACCTCTCTCTTAACTCACAACACTGTGCAATAGAATTCCTACCTGCTCGCGAGTCTCTCTCTCCATAACCAGCTTATTGAAGGCTGGTTTCCATGTTATTTTTCTCTGGGGTTCCTGTGCCTAGCAGAGCTCCTGACGTAGCACATGGAACTTATTTTATGATGAAAGCATGAGTAAATGAAGCCATATCCTCCTTTCTCCCCAGGAATTTTAGGCTGTGGTGGTGGCTTCATTTTTAAATATATGTTTTTTTAATTACATTTGACATAGAACTTTATATTCATTCCAGGTTATAGCCCAGTGATTGAACTTGCTAAGTGATCAACCCCATAAATCTAGTACCTACCCAATACCAGACATAGTTATTATAATATTATAATAACTACTATATATATATATATATATATATATATATATATATATATGTATATATAACTACATTCCCTATGCTGTTCTTTACATCCCCATGACTCCTCTGTAACTACCAACCTATACCTCTTAACCTCTTCACTCTTTTTACCCATTCCCCAAATTCCTGTCCTGTCTTTCACCCTATCCCCCAGTGCTCCTCCCCTCTGGCCACCACCTGTTTTCTCTCTGTGTCTATGAGTCTGTTTCAACATTGTTCATTTTTTTGCTTATTAGATTCCACATATCAGTTTAATCACATATATCTCTCTCTGAGTTATTTCACTTAGCATAACACTTTCTAGGTCCATCCTTGTGGTCACAAATAATAAGATGTCATTCTTTTTATGGCCAAGTAATATTCCATTGTATATATATTGGCAGTGGATTCTTTTGATAGGGAAGTGAAGAATTAAAAGGGATTTCCTTGGTTTGACCTTTTATGTCTTTTTTCCCCTTTCCTCTTACAGTAGCATGTGGGTTGTGAAGTCAGACAGAGTTGTGGTTTGCAGCAGGGGATATGATTGAAGGCACACTCAGTGTTGAAGAGAAAGCAGGACTAGGCTTGGTTGCATAGTGCTGAATATTTAAAGTCTATGCTTTTGGCAGAGGAGAAAGATTCTGTTATTCACCCAGGTCACTAGGGGAAAATGGTGAACAGGAATTCTGGGTATGTTCAGTGCACAAGGAAAGAATGAATTTGATTTGGGTCTTCCCTGGCCTTTGTTGTTTGGGAACCTGAGGGTGGTGGTAAGCACATGTCCTTCCTTGGTTTCTCTTAAAATAAAACCGGTACCTGAGTGCCTTGCACACCACCCTCCTATAGCCTCATCTCCTCTGCTTCCCTCAAACCTCATCCAGATTTTCCTGAAGTATGAAGAGACACAGAGACTACAAATCATCATCTAATTCCCTTCTAGCATGACAAATTCATTCCTATTTCTCACTGCCTGTCTCTTTCCTCCTTCTTCATTACAATGGCATTCCAAACTTCTACCATTTATTCCTCAAAAGTAGCATGGAAAAGATAGGAAAACCCTAAACTAGATCATCTCCAAAGGAAACACCCCATTTTATAAGCTTTGTTTCTCAGTTTAGTTCCAACCATCAGCACTGTTTACATATTCTGACCATGGCTTAGAAACGTACAATTCAATTGAGTTCAGCAGATCATTGCAGGCCCTATGCCAAGCACTAGAATCCAAAAGAAACATCGACAACTGCTTCCACTAGGCCATTTGGCAATGTAAGGAGAGGCTCTTGGCAGGGCTCGGAGCCCTGCAGAAGGGTCAGAACTGTCCTCGCCAACCTGGCCTAGCAGTGGTGGGGTGTTTAGGTGGCCTCTAAGGCGCCCCTCAAATGTGGAATGCCTTTACATCATCCCCTTTCCTTGAGGGTGGTCTGGATTTAATGACTCACTTTAATGAATAAAAAATAGCAGAAGTGATGGTGTGTCATTTCTAATATTGGGCTATAAAAAGGCTGCTGCTTCATCTGGGATATTAGAACAAAAGGACTTCACGAGGCAGAAGGATTAAAAATCAGTTTAAGAAGGAAAATGTCCTTAATTACTATTTTGGATTTGGATGTGAAATTTAAGTGTATATGACATCTAGCTCAAACTGTCTGCTGAGCAGGTCAGATTTAGGTCTGGCGCTCAGAAAAGCAGCTTGAACATGAGTAGCAATTTGTTAACAGCATGTTAATGTTCATTAGACAATCATGGGACAGCAGAGGTTGTCATAAGCAAATATAGAAGGCCTGTCCATGTGAGATCTGTCCAGAAAGTATCCATAGCCATGTACTATGGAAAAGAAGGACATTTAATGAACAAGATACAAGATACAAGAAACATTGTACATAGGACAATGATGTCTCAGTCCCCTTCAAAGCAGATGTCTTGGGACCTCACACAGTTCTTTCAATTGCCATCAGTTGCCCTATCATATTTTCCTGAATTTCATCAATAATCTGAAATCTCTTCCCTTTCAAAGGTGATTTTAGTTTTGGGAAAAGCCAGAAGTCACAAGTCACCAAATATAGGCTGTAGAGGGGTTGAATCACCTGGGTAGTTAGATGTTTCATCAAAACACTGCACTAGACATGATGCATGAATGGGTACCAATTACTCATAGCTGCGGCCTCCTGAATCGTGTGAATAGTTTCTGCAGAGGAATGAACGCCCAAGTTTAACACAAGATTTGATGCATATTTGTTGTTCTACTAGCTCAGTCATTTTGAATGTGACAACCACACAGTACACATGCTCACTTTACACTATCTACCATCCTCATTGACTAGTACAGTGAAGTCATCATTGTTCATATATGCACATTCCAGTCCACTCTCCTTGGCTGCCATGTTACATCAATGTTATGCAAACCATTCTTGTTATATTAACAATGGTTGGACTTTTTTCCAGGCACACCTCATATATGGAGCAAAATTGAGAGTCCAGGATTGAGCTTTTAAGTAATGCCAATGTTTAGAGGCTGTATTGAGAAAGAAGAGCAAGTTAATAATTTAATAAGGCAGAAGAGAGGTAGAAGCATCTTTCAGAGAAGTTGAAGACAATCAGTCTTGTTGGAAGGAGAAGCAAGTTCCTCCAAAAGAAAGAAGTGGTCAGCTTGGCCAAAGGCTGCTGAGAGGATGGGGGAATTTAGGAGTGGTGAGTGTCCATCTGCTGACCTTGACAGAAGTAGTTCACACTTGCAGCTTAAAGGCTAACATGAGCACAAAAGTACAAGATGAGACATTTCGCATGATGACTCTTTAGGTGATCTCTGCATTTACTTAATTTTAGTTTGATTTCATTGGATTTATGCAATCCTCATTTCAGAAAACTAAAGCATAATCTACTTGAACTGTTAACACCATATTTAAAGTAGCTTTGCAAGTTACTTCCCAAAATTACTAGCCCTCATTTTTCCCACGTGATTGAAAGAACAGAAAGTAAATACTACCAGCTTTCTCATCTCCTTACCTAACAATAACTTATTTGCACTATGAAAATGTTTCTTTATATTATTGAATCCAATCATTTTGAATATGTTTAGAAGATGCTAGATGCTTCTTATATACATAACAGAGTACACTTATAGTGACTGGATAAATAAGGGTTCAGGAAGTGTGTAATAATGGGAATGCAGCCTGGAAAAAGAATTTCCCAGCTTTGAAAATATACCACCTCAGGGAAAGACAGTCCTTAATTTAGCCCATCAACAGTTCAGCAGCTCCACAGTGTGAAATAACACTAGGAAAATTACACTGTACCCTGAATCAGTATGACATGATCCATTTATTCATAGTCTATTTTTGCAGTGATCTTGTTGAGCTATGCAACAATTAATACATGTGGTTTATGCATAACTCGGACACTCTCAGAGACTTAATTTAATAAAAATATAAACCCACATATAAGTCTTATTATTGTGATGTTCTGGTAATCCCCAGGATGAGAGTAGGCAGAACAACCATGCTTCTGGGTTCTTCTCAGAACCTGGATGTGTGGCCTATTGACCAGCCAAGAGGTTACTTTAGGTTAGCCCAGGGCAGAGACCAGACAGAACCATGCTGATCAGGATGGTCAGAGATTCGGAGCTGTGGTTTGCACAGGGCCTTTATGTGTTATTATAACATGTACTCAAGGAGACATTTTCTGTGGTTTTTCTATGTTCATGAGGGAAGGGCAGTATTTGAGATGTTTCTTTGGCAGAAGTCTGATAAAACGGTTGCTGGCTGTGTGTCTCTGGATTAGGAAATATTTGAGGACTGCAATAACTGATGTGATTTTTAAGTACCCTTAGTTCTCTGATATTTTCTTTTTAAAAATCTTTTGCTGGTTTTAGCCATTCGTTGTAAAAACTAAGAATAGAACACTACAAAATATGGAGAACAATACAAACACCAGTCAACCGCTTAGCAACAGTATCCAAACTTAGAAAACAAACATTATCACCACACTTGCACATTTATTTCTCAATTTCCTTTGTATTAAATATATAGAAAATATATGGTAAGTAAAATCTGAAGCACATTGCACACATGGTTTTGTGTGCATTTCTACCATCGCTGATTATCACAAAATTTATTTTAACATACAGATATACTATTATCTGTGTAATCACTCATCCATTTTAGTTATTTCTGATTTCTAACCATTAGGAATAAACAGTCCACTTTTCATCAATTCTGTTTCATCTGATCTTTTCATTATTCCCTTCAGATAAATATATGGGGAATTACTGAGTCAAAGTGTATGAATGTTTACCTAGTGTGTCTTTCCAAATTACCTTCCAGATATTTTCACCAAAATGTACTCTATGATGACAGTGTCAGTTTTTAACTATCTGTGATAATTTGATGGGTTAAAAAAGTATCTCATGTGATTTTGTTGTTAGTGTGAAATGTAAACTTATACAATGTATGTATTTGCCATTACTACCTCTTCTCTTATAAATTTTACGAGTTTGTTTTCAGCCTATTTTTCCTTTAAGATATTTGTCTTTTTCGTCTTTAATTTATATTATCTTTATATTTTAAGACCTTCAAGTATTATATAGACTGCTAAACTTTTCCATGTTTGTTCAGTTTGTCTTTGACGACTGAAAAAAATATATTCATTATTATAACCCCTAAACTTTCAAACTTTTTTCTTATGTCTTCTCCCTAGTCCAAGCCTTGATAATCATGTAGGCCCTCTATATTGTAAGGAAAGATAATATTCACCTCTATCTCTTCTAGACGATCTAGGAGTTGTTTATTTTTACATTAAAATTTTCAAACAATCCAGAATTATTCTTAGCATATGATGGGAAACAGAAATATGTCATTTTTTAAGTATCAATTTTTTCAGCAGAATTTATTGATTTATTCAGTAACTTTTTATTTATTCCATTGATCTAAAATCCCATCTTTTTAGTAAATTCTGTCCTTTAGGACAATCATATGGTGGGGCAAGGAAAGGCAAAAATGAAATACCTTGAGTGTCAGCTAAGATGATCACACAGAGCACTATGTTAAATGTGCTCCAGATCTTATATCCTGGAGCAACTATAAGATCTGATTGATGTGTCAGGATTGATTACTGATGTCTTCTGTGAGCACATGAGTGGGAGGGTAAGATTAAACATGGTTTATATCTGTATATTGTATTTTATTAATGCCAGTCTCTTCTTCACCTGCTATCATATACTGTAGCTTTCTATATCTGATCATATACTGTAGCTTTCTATATCTGATATACTGTAGTTTTCTATATCTGTATAGTATACTACACATACAGGAAAAATGTCTAGAATTGTTATGAGAAGTTGTCAAAACTACAGCCACTGTAGAAGATTTTATACATCTCTCTAAAATTGATAATTCAAGTGAAAAATTATCGTGTTTTCCCAGCTTGACTGAGGTATAATTGACAAGTAAAATTGTAAGATATTTAACTTGTACAATGTAATCATTTGATATGTGCATATATTGTGAAAGGATTCCCACAAACAAAATGATAGCACATCCCTCCCCTGATACTTACCTTTTATTTTTTTCATGAGAATGGTTAAGGTCTACTCTCTTGAAATTTCTATACAGTATTATTAACTTGTTAACATGCTATATATGTTAGATACAAAGAACATATTAATCTTTTTTTCCAAAAAATTTATTTATTATTTCCCGAGAGAGGGGAAGAGAGAAAGGCAGAGAGGGAGAGAGACATCAATGTATGGTTGCCTTTCACCTGCCTTCAGCTACAGACCTGGCTGGAGACCTGGCTTGCAACCTGGTTATGTGCCCTGGCTGGGAATTGAACCAGCCAGGGCCACAGATTTTATTAATCTTATAACTGAAAGTCTGTACCCTCCTTTTACTAACCTCTCCCCAATGCCCCTCCCCCATCTTTGGCACCCACCATTCAACTCTCAGTTTCTATGAGTTTGACATTGTTTTTCATATTCTGACATAAGTAATACCATACAATACTCATATCTGTCTGGTTTATCTCATTTAGCATAATATCCTCTAGTTTCATACATGTTGTAACAAATGGCTGGATTTCCTCTTTTTAAAGACTAGATAATTGTATGTACATACCACATTTTCTTTATCCATTCATTTGTTGATGAATACTTAAATTTTCATATCTTGGGTTTTCTGAATAATGCTGCAATAAACATGGAATAGTGATTTTGTTTTCTTATATACCTAGATATGGCATTGCTGGCAATTTTATTTTTAATTTCTTGAGAAAACTCCACACTGTTTTTCACAGTGGTTGCACCAATTTACATTCCTGCCAACAGTGCAAAGGGTTCTCTTTGGTTTACATTCTTGTCAGTACTTATCTTTTCAATAATAGCCATGCTAACTGGTGTGAGGTAATATCTCATTTTGGTTTTTTTATTTGCATCTTCCTAATGACTAGTGATATAGAGCATCTCTTCATGTGTCTTACGGCTATTTGTATGTCTTTGGAAGAATGTTTGTTCAGAACCCCCGCACATTTTTAGGTTGAATTATTTGAGGGTTTTTTTGGCCATTGCATTGTGTGTGTTCTTAATATATTTGGATATTAACGCCTTATCAGATATATAATTTGCAAATATTTACTTAAGCCCCACAAGGTTGCCTTTTTATTTTGATGTTGGCTTACTCTGCTGTGCAGAAGCTTTTTAACTGGTTTAATCTTACTTGTTTACTTTTGCTTTTGTTTTTTGTGTCAAATTTTTAAAAATATCACCACCAAAACTAATGTCAAGGAGTTTTTCTCTTATTTTTTTATCTAGGATTTTGTATAGTTTCAGGTCCTACATTTAAGTCTTAAAGTTGATTTTTGTGTATGGGTCCAATTTCATTCTTTTGCATATGATTATTCAATTTTATTAAAAGCATTTATTGAAAAGGCTATCTTTTATCCCTCATATATTCTTGGTGAGTTTGTGGAAAATCAGTTGAGCATATATGCACAGATTTATTTATGAGCTCTCGATTTGGGTCCATTGATCTATGTATCTCATTTTATGCCAATACCATAATTTTTATTATTATAGCTTTGAAATTGGGAAATGTGATATTGCCAGCTTTGCTTTCCTTGCTCAAGATTGCTTTAATTATTTGGGGTCTTCCATGGTTTTATATAAATTTTAGGATTTTTCTTCAATTTCTGTGAAAAATGCAATTGGAATTTTGACAGATGGCATTGGATCTGTAGATAGCTTTGGATAGTACGGACATCTGAATATTCTTCCCCATCCATGAACACAAGGGGCTTTTTTTCCCATTTATTTGTGTCTTCCTCAATTTCTTTTACCAACATTTCACTGTAGACTTCGTGTGTTTGTTTTTGTAAGGACAAATTCAACAACAGATGAATAATTGTATGAGGTATTTGAGTTTGGTCCAGTTCTGAGATTCAGTGCTTTGGTTTACTGAGAGATATTCACCTGGACTCTGTCTAAAATCCTGTTTTGTAGACTAAAAACATCAGAATTCCTATGAGAGAAAATAAGTTGGGGATTCCAACCAGAAAGAAGATGAACAAATTAAACCTCAGTAGAAAAAGGTACATCAGAAAGACCTAATCTTGGCTTTAATACCATAGAGGCCTTAAAAGTAGAGAAATGATCGCCTCTAACACAAATGTATTGTAATTTCAAGTAAAAATACTCACTTATGCATGAAAATAGGGTCTTCAAATAGCAGTGACAGCTAATGATTGAAGGACACACTTTGTGTATATAAGGCAAGGAAAGATCACTGCTTACTTGGTCCCGGACACTGTTCCAAGTATTTTACATCCATTAACTTATTTAATCCCCATTAGAATGTTATGAGGGAGGCACTGCCACTGTCCTCATTGACAGATGAGGAATCTTATTTTGTAATTTGCTTAAGCTCACATGCTTATTAAGAGGTACAGGCAGGATTTCAATGGAAGGAGCCTGAATCCAGCACCTGTGCTCTCAGCTACTACCCCATGCAGCTCCTGGATGAGCATTCACTTATTCATTTAGAGGTATGTACTGAATGCTGGCAGATGTGCCAGGCATTGTGCTTGGTACTAAGAACCTGGTGGGATGCCAAACAAATGTGGTGCCTGCTCTCCCTGGAGCTTACAGTCTAAAGGGAGACACAACTTAAAAGCAACAGATACATATATAAGTACTAATTGAGGTAAGTGCTATAAAGGGAAATCACAGCATTCTCCAGAGCATATGGTAGAGGCCCTTTCTTAGATCAGAAGACCAGAATCACTCTCTTAAGAAAGTGATAATTAAACTAAGACTAGATAGATTAGTAAAAGTTGGTGAAGAATGGGGAAAGAATGTACCAGGCTTTGGGAGGAGCAAGCCAAGTGCTTCTAATCCCTTTGACAAGGCCTCACAAGAAGATGGACCTATCAGATTCTCAGTGCCACGAAAAATAAGTTTCTCTGTGTCCCCTTGTCTGACTTTATGTCCACTACATAACAATCTGACTACAACCTGGCTTCACACGTAGTTTAACAATATAAAAAGAATACATTGGTTGTGCAGACTTATAGCTTTTTGATCATTATGAGAGTCCTTTCTCCTTATACATTAATAAATTCACATTTATTTTCATCTCCAATACATTTCTCTTCTTGCCACCATATTTGTCAACCTCAGGTTCAGCTTCCAAAACAGAAGACCAGATCCTCAATTGGCATGACCTGGATTCCCAGTCAGTTCTTCCCCAGCTTGGGCCTGCCTTTGCTTTGACACTTTAAATGCTTATGTCTGATCCTGCTTGTTTGTGAAGTTGTAGTCATAGGCAATATTTGGTAAAGAAGAATGCTTTAAGAAAAAAAAAGAAAAATAGATTTAGTGAGCACATGATTATTTTGATTAGTTCTACTGAAAAGAATGCCCATCTGGGAAAGCGTCTGAATGAAATCATGTTTTGAATATTTAGGGAATAAAACAGAAACCATCTTGTCTTAGCAGTCATGTGCTGAGTGAGTAATGCTGGTATTCTTTTACGAGATTGTTTTAGTATAAAACTGCAGTAAATTGTGCTAGTTAGTGTTTCCCCACTACAAGCATGGAAACGAGACTTACTCATAATATTTATTTCTTCTCCAGAGTGCCTTTGCAGACCTGAAACATCTGAACTAACAAAAGGCCTCCAACTTATAATGTAACACAGCTGCTCTGAGGATTGCGTGCGTGCATGTGTGTGTGCGATGGGAGGGGATTTCCTTGTATTTATTCATTTATGTGCCCTCTGGAGAAGGGGCAGGTTTAGTCCAGCTGGAATTCTAAGTGCCTTTTACTGGGCATTTGTTAGATGTAAAATGTTGGCTCATGTCAAAAGTATCTTCCAGTCACTGTGCAGCTGAGAGCCATAAAAGACAAGATTGTATATTGTTTAGGATCAGTGATGCTAATGGGTTGCATTTCACAGTGAACAATTAGTTTTTCTACCAATGCAGAATAATGCATTCAATGTGAAGAAATGGAAATTACATAGAAATTCTTATCAAAGATGTCTTTATTTAGTTATTTGCTATAAAAAATTATTTGCAGTCAATAAGTTAACCTCCAATATATGCACTACGCTTTTAACAGAGCATAAACAAAAATTATTATCAGCTCAATAACCCAGTTTTTCTTTATTTTTCACATTTGTCCTCCCAAATTGATGGAACAAAGCATGAGTGATCTTAAATGTTGTCAATTTAGGAACAATCAAGATGTTCTAAAGACACTTTCCTTCTTGTCTTTTCTATCGCTTTTGCAAACCTTTTCATTCATTTCACTAAATGAATGTGGCCCTAGGGAAATAGTACAGAGTAAATCTCTATCCGAGAACCCACAGCATAGCTGGGGATATGGGTGATTACATCAACAATGATGATGAGTGCAATAAGTGATAGAGAGGCATGTTTAGAGCACTCTGGGGAAATAGTATGGACACTTATGGCAGTCAGGCCAATGGTGAGGGCAGCCAAAGATGACTCCCGAGGGAGAGTAGCATTTGTTAACTACATAAATGGTAGAGTAGGGAGAAGTCTCATCAAGATGTGTGGATATGAGAAAAATGTGCCATTTCTTCTCTTGCCTGATCCATTTTTGCCTCATATCTTTCTATGAAGGCCAAGGGAAAGGAACGAGATAAGAATTGAAGGGGAGAGGGGAAATAAAATATAAAAAGAACAAAAGTAGATCATGTCACTATGTGGGAAGGTGGTTACTTGACAACAGATGTTTAGTATTTCCCTTCCGAGTAACTGGTGAAACCAGCCAAGAAATAGAGAAACAATTTCATTCATATAGAAAACTAGATGCTGGCTGGTGGCACAGTGGCTAAAGTGCCGGCCTGCAAACCCAAAGATCGCTGGTTCGATTCCCAGCCAGGGCAGGTAATGAGGTTGCAAGCCAGGTCTCCAGCCAGGTCCGTGGCTGGAAGCAGGTGGAAGGCAACCAAACATTGATGTTTCTCTCCCTCTCTGCCACTCTCCCTTCCCCTCTCTCTAAAAATAATAAATAAAATCTTAAAAAAAAAGAAAAGAAAAGAAAGAAAGAAAGAAAACTAGGGAAGGGTACCATCCAAATGCTAGGATGTCTGTTAAGTAGAAGACGCATGGGACCTGTTTAAGGAAGGTTAATCAGGGCTGACTTGCAAATGACTTGCCTTAGAAATGAGAAGAACTTATGAACGCGGTAAACATTCATTTGTTTATATGGTCTAGGGCTTGAGTTGGAAATGGACCACCGGATAGTAGGAAAGCCCTCCTTCTCCTGAAGGGTCTTTTTCAGCTGATGCTCACCAGACTTCTGTGGCATAGGTGCCAGCGGGGAACCCAGCAGGAATCAACAGTAGCTATCCTGAGAGAGCTGAGCCATGGATGGCTAATCAGGTCACTGGCTGCTGGCAATGATGACACTGGAAAACTTTTGCCAAGCCCAGGCTCTTACCTGTTCAGAGTATCAAAATGGGTGGTGAGCAGAGGTGAGGAATGGTGTCCCAAAGGTTGCATATTTACATCAGGTTTCTGTGGTTTATGCCACACAAGAAATGGCATCCAGCCATACAGGATGTGGCATCTGGTGCATAAGTTTTGAGAGACAGAGGTGAGAATCTCTCCAAAAAAGAGATTTGCTTGCCAGGACTCTACCTACTCTCCCAGACCCCTTTCCACTCAATTTGGGCTACTAGGTTAAGGAGCCAGTGGTTAGTCTTCCTTGTGGAAATCTAGGGGGGAGCCAAGCACCTTATTTCTAGGGAGATATAACAAGCCCTTATCAAAAGAATGAATAAACAGGAGATACTTCTTTCACCCAAAAGTGGGGGGAAAAAACAGACTTTAAGAAATATCCTTTAGTGGCACAGTGGATAAGGCACCAGCCTGACAACCCAAAGGTCACTGGTTCAATTCCCAACCAGGGCACACAACCAGGTTGCAAGCCAAGTCTGTAGCTGGAGGCAGGTGAAAGGCAACCACACATTGATGTCTCTCTCCCTCTCTGCTTCTCTTCCTTTGCCTCTCTTGAAAAATAATAAAACTCTTTTTAAAAACTAAGACAACATAAAGAGATATCCTTAAAAAAAATTAATCGCTACATAAAACAACAGATTTTTATTACAGATGAAACAAATATTCAAAATGTTGAAATTTCAGGTGCAGAAACCCATTGTTGATATATTTATGTATGTGTGTGTTTTCTTTTCTCTCCTTTTTTTTTCCCTCTGCTACCCAGCCCCCAGGGTCTCTGCCCTCCCACTCCCAGAATATTGCTAAGGAGTCAAGGCCCTGCCTAACACGAAAGCAACCCAAGCTTTCATGTTCCAGATTCTCTCCAAATGCCTCCAAACCCAGGATCAGACCATTAGATGCTTCTGACTAGGACTCTGCATCTTGAACGAAGACGCAAAAGCCAAAGGGACCCTTTAGAATTCGTTCACTGTCAGGTGCCGGGACAGACAATGGGCTCCACCAATCATACGTTACATCTGTTTAAGCCTCTGTTGTTCCAGGGTATCAGAGTCCAGGATGGAAGTGCTGGAGCCAAGAGCCCAGCTGCATCCAGAGCGTGAGTTCGACATAGTGTCTCCTGCCTAACTTTCCTTGATTTTTCTCCATTTCCAGTTCGATTCTTTAGTCTTCCTATTGATCCTGTGAGCTTCACCAGATTCTTCCAGTCATTACTTTCCAGCCTAAAGTAGGCAGAGCTGGTATTCATTCATTCATGCCATCAAATATAGCAGATCAAGATTTTTTTAAAGCTTCGCCAGATGAAGAATACATTTGTCCTCTCTCACAGGCATTTAGTTTTCACAGATATATAAATGTGAAACGTTATTGTCATAACCCAGGAAGGTTCAGGGATGAGGTCTCCTCCCAAGGAAATATTCTACTGATTGGTACTCAGCTACCTTGTATTGTTCATGCCTGTCCTGATTGCTGTCTTGCTACCCAAGAAAAGATTTCCTAGGGGATAGTTGCTCTCTCAACATACTCCTTGCTATTAACCACCTTCTGCGTTCTTAATTGATGCTATATTCCTCTTATTGGATTAAAAACCCCAGTTTCAACAGTTTTCATCATCATGGCTTAAATGCTAGGCCATCGACTAAACCTCACAGTTCAATCAAGTTAAAAGTGTGACTCCATTCGTTGTGTGAAGCAAGCAGGTTTAATTCTCTTCTTGAGTACAAGCCAATTGTATCTCTCACAAATGGGTGTCAGAAAAGCTTTATAGCAAGACCTTCTCACGGCTTCAAGAGAGACATGCCTGATTTATGATTTCTTGATAGCACTTAACATTTTATTTGGATTTAGAGATAACTCTAGACACATCAATCAAGCAAGTTGTTTGCAAATCTTTCTTCTCAGCTGTTCCTGGTGCCAGATTGTCTAACAAATAGAGGCTTACACAGATGTAGTGTGTGATTGGTGGAGACCACTCTCTGTCATGCAACAGGCCAGTTGGTAACACAATCCGCAGTCTAGTCCATGGTCTGACAGGCAGTAGGTTTCCCGCTCCTCAAACACATGAACATGCTTAAATATCATACTTATAAAGTAATTGAAGTTTATTGTTGGAAATCAATTTAAGCACTTGTTTCCAAACTTGATAGTTGAAAATGGTACTTTTTATTGTACATGCATTTACATAATTAGATCATGCAAAGCAGAACTTTCTTTACCCAATTAAAAATAAATATAGGTAGCTATCATAATTAAAAAATAGAACTTTGGCAAAAGAATCAACAGAATGTATAACTGACAATCCAGAGACATTCCATATATTAATATGTATGTAAACACACATGCATATATATGCATATGTACATAGTATATACAAGTATGTATATATAAGGCCTGTTCAGAAAGTTTCCAGCCATGTACTATGAAAACTAGAGACATTTACTAAACAATGTACAAAGATACAAGAAACACCCTACATATGACAGTGACAGCCCCCTTCAAAGTAGGCGCCTTGGGACCTCTCACAGTTCTGCCAGCGGCCATGTCACATTTTCCTAAATTTCATCAATGGTCTGAAATCTCTTCCTTTTCAAAGGTGATTTCACTTTTGGGAAAAGCCAGAAGTTGCAGAGCACCAAGTTTGGTCTACAGGGTGGTGAGTCACCTGGGTGTTTTGATGTTTTCCAAAAATCTCTGCATGAGACATGATGCATGAGTGGGCACTTTGTAGTGATGAAGCTGCCAATCACCAGTTGCCCATAGCTGCAGCCTTCTGAATTATCCAAATAGTTTCTGCGGAGGACTGTTCAAGCTTCATGAACAACATAATGTAGATTCATCGCTCTACTTGCTTAGTCATTTTGAATGTAACAACCAGAGTACACATACTCACTCAATGGTTTCTGCCGCCCCTACTGACTGGTACAGTGAAGTTGCCATAGTTCATGCATGCACAGTCCAGTCCACTCTCCTTGGCTGCCAGGTTGCCTCAGTGTTGCACAAACCATTCTCCTTATGTTAACAATGGTTGGACCCTTTTCATGAATCCTTGTTCATGGGGATTGGTAAAACTAGTTTTACAGTTGTGAATGTGCAAAACAGTCTAGTCTTGTATTATTCATTAATTACTATAGTGTTCACATGTAGTATACACTATATACATAGTATAAATATGTACATATCTTGGTGTATGAAAAAGGAATCACAATCTTGTGAAAGATTATTTGAAAAAGTTGTGCTAAAGCGTTTTCTTAATTATTTAGAAAAAGAAATCTTCATATCATGGGCACAAGCTAATTTCCAATGGATTTAAATAACATTAAAAAAAACCAAACTATGTGATAGCTGGATAAAAATATAGATACATCTGAATGATGTTAGCATGGGAAAAGATTTTCTAAGGATAAAGGCAATGTAAAAAATAAAGTAAAGCAGCAACAATTTGATTTCACAAAAATTGTGATTTCTTTAGGAAGCAAATCCCAAATTATTGGAATTCTAAGGTCCAATAAATAGTACACTCTACTCTATCCAGCTTCTGAACCAATTAAGAAATTAGGAAAATAAGTCAATAGACAGAAGACAAAATATTTTCTTTACTATTAAGCTACTGTTGGAGATTGTTGGACAGTGGTAGATGGTAAATTTACAAGAGTCCCTGAATTGGGCAGATATGCACACCTACCTAAGTGGGTCCTGACCCTGTTAAATTTACAACATGAACGAGCAGAATAAAATCTGTTGCTCTTGTTCAACTGAGGGGAAGTTTGCTTGCAAACTAGAAAATTGAAACGTGTGCTGCGCTAGCTATTCCCCATTTCTTCTCTCCAAACTCATCCTTTGGATCATGGTGCTTCTTTTTCATCAGAAAGAAGAGATAAGAAGGTCAGAAAATGTCCAGCAATCTTATGAAAATGAAATTCACACATAAACACCAAGGATGAGGTAGGACAATTCTCTGCATAACAGAAATTAAGGGGAAATATTTGTTACAGAAATTGCAATTGATTACCAGCTAGAGTGCACAAAGAACTTACATAACCTAATAAGAAAAATTCCAACAGAAAATCACTAAAACATTACAAAGTTACAGAATTATAAATGCATAATAAAATTACATTAAAGTTTCGAAATTAGTATTCAAAGAAATGCAAATAAGCATTAATGTGAATAGTAAGTTTCTTAGAATGATTTCATCTTAGAAGATGAGGAAAGAAAAGCAGAGACTATTAGCTTCTGTGCAGTTGGTATCATCACAATAAAGCACAAGCAATGACCTTGTACCAATCAGCCCCTGGGAACCAAAAGAATGCCTTGATTCCTAATGTTATTAAGCTTTAGCTCATCAAGGCGCTCATCAAATGCATCAGTAGGAATTGGTTGACTGTTTCTAATTAGCAAATTGTAGAAGAATGTTACTCAATGAGCAGCATTATTATGCTATGCTCCCAACTTGAACCTTAACTTGTTTTCCTCCAGTCTCCATGGCGAGTGGTGGGATGACCTGACGTGCTCAAGGCTAGGAAGGCAGACAGTGTTGTGAGGGAGTGAAGGATAGGATGGAAAAAAGTGGGGCTGGTATGGTGGAGGGGTGTGTGCAGTTAGAATGTAGAAGTTTATTTAGGTAATGCATTAACATAGAACATAGGACTTTTTTATTAAGCAGAATAACATATGCTATATTTAAATTTGGAAAATTACATTTTCTAAGGACAGTTTTTGCTATTGATGGCATAGATGGACCCACATACACAAATAGTGGTTGTAGAAATTAATAGAAAATTTTTATCAAAAGCTTTAAAAGGATAATGTATTTTGACCCACTAATCATACATTCAGGACTCCATCCAAGGCAGAGCTATAAAAGATATTTACATCTATGTTATATATAACAGCTCCCCAAAAGTAAAAATGATCTAAAAGCCCCCAAAGGGAAATATTTTGAAATTATAGGATTATTTGTAGAATATAATGTTATGCAGATATGTTAAAAGTTACATTTTTTAGAATTTATTGGATTTTGTTCATTACATTTTTTTAAATATAAGAATAAAATTTGCTTATATATTATGGCTTCTAACATGCATATATGTAGCAGGAGGAAATACATGGAAACATTAAGATTTTTTTCCATAAGTAGAATTACAAATGATTTTTTTCTTTTTTTTTAATTATTATTTTTAAGATTTTATTTATTATTTTTTAGAGAGAGGGGAAAGGAGAGAGGCAGAGAGGGAGAGAAACATCAATGTATGGTTGCTTTTCACCTGCCTTCAGCTACAGACCTGGCTGGAGACCTGGCTTGCAACCTGGTTATGTGCCCTGGCTGGGAATTGAACCAGTGACCTTTGGGTTTGCAACCAGTACCTCATCCACTGTGCCACCAGCCAGGGCCTCTGATTTTTTTTTTCTTTATATCTTTTTATACACCCCAAGTGATCCACAACAATTCTGTATTTCTTTTGAATATACATACATACCTACATATATATATATTTATTTTATAAATAAACAATATTTTTAATGTTCACATTTATGTTTTACTTTATAGCTATGCTTACAATAATACTCATTAGATAGTCATATACATTATTCATGTGCTCATCAGTTCTTATGTGTCTCCAAATCATCTTATCTTGTGAATGTTGATTCATTTTTCTACTGGGTAAAATACTTTTCCTTTTTTTTCCAAGAAGGGCATATATCAGGTATATGTTTTCTGAAGCTTTGTATAAACAAAGACTATCAACTCAAGGCTCTATGTATAAAAGACAATGGACTGAGTGTAGACTATTCTTCACTGTTGCCTGACAGTCTGTTTTCTGACTTGTGTAATAATCATAAAAAGCTGGTGTGTTACCCATGATTGATTCTTTTTAAGTCCTATTTTATCATTCTTCCAAGCCTTGATTTTATCATTTGCAGATGTTTTTGTGAAAGTACAACTATAGACTCAGAATAACTAGATATAAAACATTGAAGGCCAGGTATGGACTGCAACTGTACAAACCAGTCCTTAGATTTTGCTAATGTAACTCTCACCAAGTGGTTTACATTGCCTTTACCTTCTCAATACAGTTTCCCCTCTGTAGTAGAAGAATCTTGTCTTTTTCTAGACCAAACTAGCAGGCAGGTAGAAGTAGGGCTATTTGTCAAGAAGTTAGCAAATATTTTTGCTTTCAACTCTTCCCTCTCTTATGGCATCTATTCTATTCATTGAATGTCCCCAGGGTGTGTGGGGGTGGTTGGCATTGAATCCACAGCTGAGTCTAGTTAATTACTCCCATATTTGCTATTATCTTCTTTTCTTGCACCAGTCCCGTCAATAAGGCACCTTGCCAAACCTCGGTCTTAAGAGCCCCTCATCACTGTCACTGCTTCTATTGCCAGCTGTAATCATGTCACCAGGCCTGCCAAATGGACTGTCTCTAACACTCCCTAAGCTGTCAAAACAATTGCCACTGTGGTTGCCTAGGTGATGCACTGGGCACCCCAGCCACAGGGCACCAAGCAGTACTGCGTCACTCACCATCATCTTACAGAGTTTTAAATAAAATCAGTCCTTTGAGTTTTTATTTGCAGGCTTGCTCTCTCTTGTGTGGTTGTGGAAATAAAATCACAAACTCGAATGTTTTTGTTGCATGGGTTTGAACCCTAGGTGCCTTACCTTGGGCAAGTTAACTTAATCTCCCTGTTTTCTTACTTCTAAAATGTTGTAATAATAATAACAACAAAAATAATAATACCTATGTTATTGAATGCTTTGATGGGTAAATAGACCTATTCTTTGCTCAAAGATTTAAAATGATTTCTGAAAACATTGTCATTAAGTGAATGGACATTGTTATTTTTTTAATGCATTGATTTAAATGGGAAACATTCTATCCCAACTAGGTAGTCCCTTAAACATTAAGCATATAAAACACACTACATCTTCTTTTATAACATTTCTATTGTGGAATTCAAACCCTGTTAATCCATAATATGTGATGATGACATGGACTTGTACTAGGGCTACAGTTTGAAAGAAGCCAATTGAAAAGACAAGAAAAATATTGAGTAAAATATTTAAAGCTACTGAAAAATCAAATTTTTAATCACTTTAAGAGTATCTAATAATTGACATAATAATATACTAATTGATACATTAATTAGAAAGCATACCAATTGTAACTTGAGTTTTAAAAAGGGAAGAAATAGCTGAAATAGGGCAAAGAATATTTTTTAAACCGAAATGTAAAATCCACAATGAATATATGGGTTAAACGCTTTTATGCATCAAACAGTACAATAATAAAATCTATAAATAAGAAACAAGTATTAAGTGAAAAGAAACATAATTGTCAGAAATTCAGCATCTCTTCATGAAAATTTAAGGGGTCAAAAATAAGTAACATTATATAGAAATTTAAGAAATACAACAAGATTATAAAATTCTATGTCACACAAATATATACTACCATGTTCATAGTCTCTTTGAGACACTCATGAAAATTAATCATAAAATACTCAAAGAAAAAGTTCAAAAATTTTAAGAAGAAATAAAGTATTTTCTTGCTTATATAATGTAATGCTCTCCCAAATAATTATTGGGTTAATGGCATTGGGATATATAGGATAACCTTAATGGCAAGGATAATCTTAATTTATAAAGAGTGTTTACAAAATAAGTAGAAGAATGTGAATTATTTTGTTTTTTTTTTTTTAGTGGGGCAAAAGACAAAATAAATATAAAAAATCATAAAAATCAAGATTATAACTTATAAAAATTTTGAAAATATTTAATCAAAGACAATTTTTAAAGTTTATATTTTATACATATTTTAAAGCAATTGATAATTTGATATACTATTCAGTGTATATAAATCAAAGGAAAAAGGAGTTTGGGACCAATTTTAAAAATGTAGATATAGCCCTGGCTGGTAGCACAGTTGATAAGGCACTGGCCTGCAAACCCAAAGGTCACTGGTTCAATTCCCCAGCCAGGGCACATAACCAGGTTGCAAGCCAGGTCTCCAGCCAGGTTCATGGCTTGGAGGCAGGTGAAAGGCAACCATACATTGATGTATCTCTCCCTCTCTGCCTCTCTCCCTTCCTCTCTCTCTGGAAGTAATAAATAAAATATTTTTTTTAAGTTTCAACAATTAAAAATAAATAACTAAATAAATAAGTAAAAATATAGATATATTTAAAATAAAAGTTCTACTTCTAGGAATTTATCCTGTGGAGACAATTAAATATATGACCTCATACCTGGAAATTAGGCACAAGGATGTTCATGACAGTGTTATTTATGAGAATAAAAATTGGAAATAACCTAAATTTCAGACAAAGTTATTAGTTAACTAAGTTATGGTATACTTTTATAGTCATAAAAAATAATGGTGCTGAGAAAATTAAATTACATGGTGATTTGTTTAAAATATTGTTCATTTAAAAAACCTGGTTACTAAACTCTAATAGGATAAATCTCATTTTCGTTAAATGTGAATATAAAACTTGGCAGTGCACTGAATGTTAATAGTAATTTTATCTGCAGTTATGGATGATGTTAAATTTATTCCATCTGCTTGACTTTATTTTCTCATTTTTCTGCAATACACATGTGCAATGAAAAACTAGTGACTTATATTTTTTAAGTTATGTCTCCCTTTTTAAAAAATACATCTGGGAACTGATTCTTTAAGTTAGCAGTGCCATCTGCTGATCATTTTGGGAGTGTTTCTTCAGAACAAAAATTAAAAATCAGAATTTAGGGGAGATCACTAATTACCAAAATTAAACATTATAAAGTATTTTAGAAAGAAAAGAAATATATAGGAAGAAATCTTATGGAATTTACTTTGTTTAATTCTTATGTATGGTGCCATTAAAATGGCTGTCTAAAACCGAATGTGGATTTGACTATTTTTTTTTATGCCCTCATTTTATAATTTTATCATTTTCAATCCTTTTCATAGGAGTAACCAAAGAGATAATATAAGGTATGTTCCAAAAGCATTGGCCTCACAAACTGTTCTAATTATGTTGCCATCGGCTCGATACTTTCGGGACAGACCTTGTAGGTTTCCAGCTAAGTGTAGCCAGCAAGCAAATCGTAATGAGTAATAATAGTTCTAAGGTTCAAAGTCAATTCATAAACGAAAAAATAAATCAGGTCAGAAGTGGGGGTAAAAAATCACCATGAAAGAAATAAGGATAAACTTTAGGATTTGCATCTCTGATGCAAAGATGGGTCTAAGAGCTTGGGAGAAACAGTAAGGTAACAGATGATATGATTAATACAGTCTAGATTTTTCCACTTTGCTCAAAAGGGTATAAAGATTCATCAAACGTCTTCTCAACCCAGATACATTATACTTACAATAATTCCCAAGTCTACCCATCCCATCCGCAAAAATGATCTAGATAATTGTATAGTACTTCTTCACGAGGAACCCACGTTCAACTAGTGGTTTAACTTAGCAACTACAAACTACTTTTTAAATAACCATTCTAAAATCCTATGTAGGCTCCAAATAAAAATTGCTGTAATTACCTTATGCAACTCATCTTTCACTTCCTGATTCTTTCAACTTTATTTACCCACTTGCAGTGTCTTTGCAACGGTCCCATGTCCTCTTTCGATCTCAAAGACCATTAGTGATTAGTAGTGAATTTAGTACCTCAACAGCAATTTCTCTTTGAGCACAGGCCTGATCTACCAAGATAAGTGTGTATGTCCGAGAAAAATACCGAGCCTTAACTTCGGATTTCCCTAAAAGAAGGGTCTGTGATGGAAGGCCCTGGATCTTCTCATTTGAGAGGTTTCAGAGTTAAGCATATGAGCCACTGGAGGGCAGCAAAGACAGAATTTTCATGCACAGATATTTTGCATTCCTTGACCAACTGAAGGATTTATTATTTAATACATCATAAGTGCCTACTACGTGCAAAGCATTCACCTTTTATTATGGCCAAAATTATATGTAAATTTTTAATTAATTATGTCTGTTATGAAAGAACATTTGACATATATTTTGACTTGAATCCTTACTATATCCATTATGGTTTGAAATCTACATATTTTTGCATAGTACAATTAAAAAGCCATAGCATTTTAAGCTAGCAAGAAATCTACAGAACACTCATATCTATTTATCTCTCTCTTGAATAACATCATCTCTTCTGCTTTTTTCTGTGTGTAAAAATGTTGTATTGGTTTTCTTTTTGACCTGCTCATTGTCATAGTTTAGAAAAATATAGAAAAGTAAAAAATGAAAATGAAACATAACCAGAGATAATTACTGTTAGCATTCTGATGTGATCATTTCCAGTCAAAATATGCCTAGACATGTAGTTATTTAGCTTAAAGGTTTGATTTTGGAATCTATAGTTAAAAATTGTGCTATAAATACTAGAATGCCAGATCCTCATGAATATTTAAAGACAAGATACCAATAAAATAAAACTTGTTTAGAAATTCACTATTTTTTATGTTATACTATGCAAACAAAAAACTTTATCCACAGTTCTCATCTTTCTACTAAAAGCATATTTATTTCTGTAGATTAATTAAATTTTACTTCAAATTTTTACCCTGCTTTCAGAAAAAAAGATTTAAGTTGATTTTGGAAACCCCTTGTAATTCAATTCATCATAATACATCAAAGAAAAAGTAGCCATTTAATCTTCTCTATAGGAAAGGTTGGGATATTGATTTCAACACAAAACATTTTAATAATAAATTAGAACTAGGTCTGACTGGCATGGCTCAGTGGGTGTGGCATTGTCCCATAAACCAAAGGCTACTGGTTCAATTTCTGGTCAGGGCATGTGCCTGGGTGGCAGGCCTGGTCCCTGGTTGGGAGGCAAGGTGTGAGAAGCAATCAATCAACATTTCTTTCATGCGTCAGTGTTTCTCTTCCTCTCTTTCTCCTTCTCTTCTCCCTTTCTAAAAGTAAATAAATAAAATATTTTTAAAAATTAGAATTAGGCCCTGGCTGGTGGCACAATGGATAAGGCGCTGGCCTGTGAACTCAAAGATCACTGGTTTGATTCCCAGCCAGGGCACATAACCAGGTTGCAAGCCAGGTCTCCAGCCAGGTCTGTAGCTGGAGGCAAGTGAAAGGCAACCATACATTGATGCTTCTCTCCCTCTCTGCCTCTCTCCCTTCCCCTCTCTCTGGAAATAATAAATAAAATCATTTTTTAAAAATTAGAATTAGAATGTGTGAAAAAAGAGAATATACTTACATCTGTCCATTTACCATCAAATATTTCAATTTATGTCATCAAATAGTGAGGCTAAGGGCAATTTCCCTTCCCTCCCACACTTGCCACTGCTAAATGACCTCACCAAAACAAATGGGAGGAATGCATTGTTCAGTTGTCCACTTACTCATTCAACAAATCATCACCAAGATGTGCTCAGGCACACTTCCCATGGTGAGTTTCCAGAGCAAATAAGGCATGCTTCCTGTCCTTAAGGAGTATGCAGTCTTGCAGGAGAGGCAGACAAGTAAACTGCTGGCTACTTTAGGAATTACAGAGAAAGAGCAAGGGTTATTTGGTTTCAAAGAGGCTCATTCTTAGGGCATAGCTCGGAAAGAGTGCTTGACCACATAAGAGACACACATCACCTGGCCAGGCTTTATTCCTCACCAAAGTTTTAGCAGAGGAGAGGCTTAGGCCAGAAACCGAAGGGCAAGGTAAGAGTCAGACCAAGAGAAGACAAAAAGCATTTGGGCGGAGGAAACAATGCAAAGGCTGGACTTCTTTGGTCACCACTTAGTAATTCAGTGTAGCAAGAAAGTGAAGTAAGCCCCCAGGCCAGCGAGGTGAGCAAAAGTGAAACTGTAAAGGTCTTTGTAAGCCATGTTAGAGAGTTTGAACTTTAATGTAATATAATTTTAACTTTACCAGGTTAATTCTGGTTAAGATGTGGAGGGATTCCAGTTATATCTATAAAATGATGAATAGATTTTAGATTTTATTTTAACTTGTTAAGAGAAGTATTAATTCATTACAGAAACTAGTAGAATCTAGACACAAATGGTGTTTGGTATATATTGAATAATGACTGGAAGGATGAATATATATAATTGAGGTCTGTCTGGAAAAAGTCCAACTATTGTTAATACAATGAGAATGATTCGCACAACATGGATGTAACCTGGCAACTAAGGAGAGTGGACTGGAATGTACACGCATGAACAATGACAACTTCACTGTACTAGTCAGTGGGGGCTGTAGACATCATTGAGGGAGCATGTGTACTGTGTGGCCATCGCATTAAAAGTGACTGGATGGGTAGAAAAACAAACCTGCATCAAATCTTGCATTAAGCTTAAACATTCCTCTTCAGAAACTATTCAGGTGATTCAAAAGACCACAGCTATGGGCAACTGGTAACTGGCAGCTTCATCCTAACAGTGCCTCTACTCAAAAAACTCGTGCAGAGTTTTTTGGCAAAACATCAAAGCACGCAGGTGACACAGCCCCCCCTACAGTCCAGATTTGGTGCCCCATGACTTCTGGCTTTTCCTAAAACTAAGAAAAAATTCCTTGAAAGGGAAGAGATTTCAGGCGGTCAATGAGATTCAGGAAAATATGAACAGCAGCTGATGGTGACTGGAACTGTGTGAGGTCCCAAGGTGCCTACCTTGAAGGGGACTGAGGCATCATTGTCCTGGTACAATGTTTCTTGTATCTTCTTCAATAAATGTCTTTCGCATAGTATGTGGATGGATACTTTCTGGACAGAACTTTGTATGTAAATCATTTAATGCCCATATGCAGATTTCTCTGAGAAGACTATTGGCCTATGGTTTTTCCTTCTACCACAATTTCAGCATCACTATCATAATACCACTTATTTATATTTCCAAATTAATAAACTGCAAGCTGTACACATTGAAAAAATTACCCACTTAATCTGCATTACTGAGGCCAAAAATTGGAAAAGTCCCATGTATATCTAATTTCATAGAGGAGGAATCTATTAACTTTAATGGATTTCTTTTACTGGTGTCATTGCTACAATCTATATAACTTCCCTTGGAGAATTTATTTGAGAAGTCTAATAATTTGTTAAATGTTTATTCATAAAATGAATGAAACAACATGAAAATTCATCACTTTGTAGTTTGAGTTATAAAATCAGATCTATATATTTTATTTTTTTTAAGATTTTATTATTTTTAGAGAGAGGGGTAGGGAGAGAGGGAGAGCGGGTGAGATGCAGAAAGGGATAGAGAGAGACATCAATGTATGGTTGCCTTTCACCTGCCTCCAGTTACAGACCTGGCTGGAGACCTGGCTTGCAACCTGGCTATGTGCCCTGGCTGGGGAATCGAACCAGTGACCTCTGGGTTCGCAGGCTGGCACCTTATTCACTATGCCACCAGCCAGGGCAAGATCTATATATTTTAAAGAACAGTTATTGCACAAGTTACTTCAGATTATTCACATAGGACTTAAAATATTGTTTCTTCAGGCACAATAGAGCCATAGGTTCAGAGGTGAAATGCCTGATGATAACAAAACATTTATGTAGCTTTGCATTTCTTGAGTAATTCACCTGTTCTTTGTTTGAAGAAAAAAAAAAAAAAAAACAATCTAGGGGGCCCCTGGTTGGTGGCACAGGGTATAAGGCACCGGCCTGCAAATCCAAAGGTCACTGGTTCAATTCTCAGCCAGGGCACATAACCAGGTTGCAAGCCAGGTCTCCAGCCAGGTACATAGCTGGAGGCAGGTGAAAGGCAACCAGACATTGATGTCTCTCTCCCTTTCTGCCTCTCTCCCTTCCCCTCTCCCTAAAAATAATAAATAAAATCCTTTTTTAAAAAAGATGAAAAACAAACTAGGGGGGAATGGAGATTCTTTTTCTAATTTATTTTCTTTAAGAAATTTTCATGGAGGTATTTCAAAAGCATAGAATCTGGGAATGAAAATTTTTAAGCATGCTGAAGTACTATAGGACCAAATGGTACTAGAGAATTTTTTCAAAGTATGGAAGAAAATCCCATCAAAACAAAAGACAGTAAGTCAAGGAAACAGTTGAGTCATCTAAAGCGATTAATCATTTGACATCTGTGATGTTCCCTTGGAGCTGCTTAAATACAAGCGTTCAAAAATTTTCCTTTTGCGTTGCAAGTGAATTTTAATATGCTGCCTGAAAAATAGAAGGGAAACAAATGTAATAAGTAGCATTTTTTTTCATTGTTGTTGTATTACATCCATCCCCTTTTTGCTCCCCTTAAGTAACATTTCTTAACTAACGTTTGAAGAAAAAATAGTTTTCACATGTAATTATCAAAAGCATATTACATCTCCAAAACCCAGATGGGATGACTGGAGCAAAAACATGAATGTTTTCTAAGTCAAACTTCTTGGTAATTTCTGTAAAGGTCATGGAATTTGGGGATCTGTGGAATAATCATAAAGTTACAGTCGAAAACACCCTTCAACTTGTGTTTTGGTATTACAATTTTTCCCCACTGCATGTACAAAATCATAGCTTATTTAATGAATTCCCTGTTCTTCCTAGTTGACTTCCTCTGCTGTATGTAGTCTGTTGCTGTGTGAAATGCGGTCCATGGCTCAACAGCTTGGGAATCACCTGAGGGCCTGTGTGAAATGCAGAATCTCAGGTCCAGGGCCATGTGTTCTGAAGCAGACCTGCCTTCGAACAGAATCCCAGGTACAGGAAAGCAGCCTCCAGACCAGCTGGGCTTTGTGAGAGAAGGAAGTTAGCCGGCCCCCTCCAAAACTGCTGTTGGAGTCACAAACCAGCAACCTGAGTTTTATTGAACTCTCCTTCCGATCACGCTGAGAAGTTGGCTGCACAGTTGAGTCATTTTGTGACATAACAGTCACCTGGGGAATTTTTTTTTTTGAGCCCAGGTTGAAACTGGGAAGTTAAATCAGAATCTTTACGGGTAAGAGGTAGGTATGAGTCTAATTCCGCAGGTGATTCCAATGTGCATTAAATGTGAACATCAGTGTTCTAAAGAAGAAAGACCGTGGAAATTCATTTTACCGATTACCGAAATACCCTGTTTTATGGTGCTTTACTCAAAATTAATTAATTAATTTTTACAAATGGAAGGCAAGACCCTCGGCCAGCAAAATGATGATGACTTGCTGTGGTGGTCTGGAACCGACCCTGCAATATCACCGAGACGTCTGTGTTCACACTGGCTGTAGTTCCCAGGATTAGTCTAAGTGAATGGATGATCTTACTGTTTCTCAGAAAATAATCATGACCAGCATTTTGGCTTATCTGTTAGAGCAGAGCTTTTCCATCCTTCACCTCACACTCTGCCTTTGTCTTCACTTAATCTACTCAAAATCCTCTGGTGGCATTTCTGCCACAGGGATGGAAAAGAGTTCAAGGTGAAAAATCAAGCCCTAAATTTAATACTCAAAAGGGAAACGGGGACAAAATGGAACCTATCTGTTTAGAACTTGAAACTGAAACAAAATAATACAGAATATAAGCTGTAATTGAAAATATAAGAAAAGGGATAAAGGAGGAATAAAATAGTCTCAGATGAGGAAATTTTTAAAACAAAAACAAAAAACAAACCTCCCTAGAGAGCAGGTGGAGCATAAAGAAAGGGGTAAATTACATGAAACAGGCAAGGTGGGTAGTGTCTGGGGGCTGCTAAATGGACGGAAACGGGAGTAGGAGCTACATTGCTTACAGAAGCAAGGTTAGCACATGTCATAGGCTCGGGTTCTGTAAGGGCGTAAAAGAAGAAAACAGAGGCAAGGGCTCAGGTCAGAGAAGAATTGGTGCCAGCATTTTGACGTTTCTGTCAAGATGGGGTCACTTCACTGAGAAATCGGTTGGTAACATGTAACTAGGAGAAGTCCAGTTTAGGAGAGACCATAAATACGGTGTCCTCCTTGTCTTAGTCATAGGGAAAGTCTAGGTTGGGAGTCAGAATTCCCAGTGATTTCAAGGGAGGAATAATGCCCAGGCTCGATGGTTTAAAGAAATCCATATTAATGTGGGGGTGACTCTTGGGAGGTTCAAACATTGTAACATTTTTGGCTTGACTAGTGACTCGATGTATTGCACAGGCTTTTATATTCTCTCAAGTATCACCATAAATGCACCTTGTCATGCCTATCAAGGGGCTGGCAAATGCTGCCTGGGAGAATATGCATTTGTTTCTTGCAGGCAGTATTTGTTCTGGGATACTACTCCAAAAGCATAAGAAATTGGTTAAAAAAAAACTTCATCACTTTAAGACAGAGACAATAACTATGTTCTTGGTATATGTATTTTCCATCTTATAAATGAATACAAGCTAACTGGAAAACTGACAAAGAGAGGAGGGACCCTGGATGTTAACCCCTAACGCAGAATCTACAGGCAAAAGCTAGACAAAACACATTGAGATCTTCCTCCAATTAGAATGGAGAGCTGTACCAGGTGTCCTTTTAGGGTCCTCACCTCGCCCCGTTCTTTGGGTAAGGAGCTTAGTGAATAAGGCTTATATAACAAGCCACATGTGACTGAAAACTGGTTGACTTGGGGAGTAGGGATACTGGATGAAGAGAAGTCCTGGATGGAGGGCTTGGCTGTGTAGAGACCATCAGGCAACATGCCCTGGCCCTTCCTGAATGTGCACTATTACGAAGTACGCACATCCTGCTGGGAAAGTTTGGGGTGAGGACAATGCGGACAGGGGATCTTGGAAGAAGAGGCTTATTAGACACTCTTCAAATTTTTAGCAGGTGTCTAAAAGCTGTCCGGAGTTCCCAAAGATTGTATCAATTCTCCTCTCAATCAAGATGGAAAGGGATGACATGATAGGTTTATAGGAAAAAGGATAAACCAGAGAATTCATGGCCAAAATGAGGGACCAGGCCTTGATGGTGGCAGGAGCTGTGGGGATGGGAAATCATCCCAAGGTGGGCAAAACAGGACAGAAGAGTGGGCAGCACTCCTGAATAAAGAATCCTGGAAGCCTCCTAAGAGAAATCTCCTGAGTCACCAACATTTTGGTTTGGGATGACTTTTGGTACTTCACAGTTTTCAAGGAATTGGGCCATGTTGTCTAAGTTGTGGAATTTGTGTGGTAGAGTTGTTTGTAGTATACCTTTACTGTTCTTTTTTCCCCTTTATTGTTCTTACAATAATGTCTGTGAGGTCTGAAGTGACATCTTTCCTTGAAGCCCTGATGTTGGCAGTCAGTTTGCATGTTCCCCAGACCCCATATCTGCTTGCCTTAAGTTTTAATCAGACAACCACTCTTTGGTTTCATTGATTTTCTGTATTGTTTTTCTGTTTTCTACTTTATTTCTACTTTATTTAGGAAGTATATGCCCCTTTATAACATATACAGAACATTTCCTTTCTTCTGTTTTTTTTTTTTTTTTTTTGGATTTAATTTATTCTTTACCCATTTCTAAATATGAGGTTAATAAAATTGAGACCTTTCTTCTTTTTTAATAATAAGTATTTAATCCTGTAAATGTCTCTCAAAGTACTGTTTTAGTCACAATGCATAAATTGTGATGTATTATATTTTCATTTTCATTCAGTTAAAAATTCTAATCCCTCTTGAGATTTTTTTTCCCCATAAGTTGTTCAATTTCCAAATGTTTTTTGGATTTTTCCACGTGTCTTTTCTGTTATTGATTTCCAGTTTAATTCCAGTAGAGTAGCACATATTTTGTATTATTTTAATTTTTATATATTAAGGCTTATTTTTATGATTCAGGACATTATCTATCTTGGTGAATGTTTATTCGAAAGAAATGCACATTGAGGATTGTTATTTCTTCTTGGAGAATCCACCCCTTTAACAGTATTTAATAATCAATTTACTGTCCTTGTTATCTCTGACAATATTTCCTTGGTCTAATGTCTACTCTGTCTGATGTTAATATAAGCACTACAGTATTCTTTGGTATTTTCATGACATATTCTTTGTTTCCTTTTACTTTCATCTACTTCTATTTAAAATGGTTTTACCATAGTGAACATAGTTGAGTCCCTTTTAAAATCTGATCTCATTATTTGTTTTTTAATTGGAACATGTGAAAATGTGGAAGCCTTATACCACATAGATTCCTTTACATTCCTTTCTTTATATAATAATTCTAATATATATATTCATATACTCATATTGAAGAACCCACACAAAATGTCAGTTACCTTTTAAAATAAATTTTATTTATTCATTTTAAGAGAGAGGGGAAGGGAGGGAGAAAGAGAAGGAGGGAAACACAAATCAGCTGCCTCTCCCACAGAACTCATAACCCAGGTACATGCGCTGACCAGGAATAGAACCAGTGACCTTTTGCTTTGCAAGGCCATGCCCAACCAACTGAGCCACACTGGTCAGGGTCATAATTGTTACTTTTGATAGTCATTCATATTTTAAAACCTTAAAAGGAGAAAATAGTATCTTATATTTACCTTGATACTTACCATTTCCATTGCTCCTCTCTTATTTCTGGAATTCCATATTTCCCTCTGGTATCATTTTTCTTCATCTTTAAAAGCTGCCATTAGCATTTATTTTAGTGTAGAGCTGCTTGTTCCTAATTCTTCTAGTCTTCCATCAGCTGAAAATGTCTCTGTCTTTTCAAGGACATTTTATTGGGTATAGAATTTAGAGTTAACTGTTCTTTCTTTTAGCTAATGAAAGTCACTTCACTGCATTTGGCCTCTATGGTTTTTGATAAGAACTCCTTGGTCATGTTGTTTCCCTGTCTGTAATGTGTCATTTATCTCTGACTAAATATATACATATCATGTATACATATATACTGATATGAATGTATACATACATAAATTATACTGATATGCATGTATACAAATGCATTTAAATATAGTATAGCTTTTAATCTTTGGTTTTAGTAGGTTGATTATGGCATGTCTGGGCATAGTTTTCTTTGAGATTAACCTATGTAACTTTCTCAGAACCTATTGGCTTTGCAAATTTAAGAAGTATTCACCTATTATTTTTTCAAATATATAACAAGTCTGTCCTGAAAATATCAGCTGCGCAAACTGTTTTAATTATATTGACATTGGCTCCATACTTTTGGAACAGACCTTATATGGTTTTGTACCAATAGATTTCTCCTCTCTTACGGGATGCCATTGACATAAATGCTAGAACTTCAATATTGTGTTACGGAGGCCAAAGACTTTGTTCATTTTTTATTTCCAATTATTTTCTCTTTGTCCTTCAGACTAGATAATTTCTATTTATTTATTTTCAGGTTCATTGAATATTTCCTCTTTTGCCATTGTCATCCTCTTTTGCCATTAAACTCACTCAGTAATTTTTAAAACTTCAGGTATTGAATTTTTTAGTTTTTAAATTTTCATTTGGTTCATCTTAGTTTGCTCAAAATTTCTATACATTTTTTTTATTGTTGTCATATTATATTCATCTCATTTTTCTGCTCGCTTATACATTTTTTAAAATATCACCCTTTTTCCTTTTGGATTACATTTATAATACCTGTTTTAATATTTTTGATAACTCAAATATCTAAACCATCTTAAGGTTTGCCTTCGTTGGTGGTCTCTTCTCAATAAAAAGTTACCAGATTTTTCTTTTCTCTTTAAATTTTTTGATAAGATTTTGAATTATATCCTGGACATTTTGAATATTATATTGTAAGATACCAGGTTCCTATTAAAATCCTCTGGAGATGCCAATATTTTTGTTTGGTATTAGCAATCAGTCAAGCCAATTAAGTTTAGACCACAAATTTCATCTCTCCTCCTGTGGATGCCAATTCAGTTCAGTTTTCAAAGCCCTTTCTGTGCTGTTTAAGATTTCTCTTTGATTTTAGGACCCCACATTGCTGCTGTTCTGGCCAATTACCCTAAAACTTAGTGGCTAAATGCAGCAAACCTTTGGTATCTGACATCATCTATGGTTCAGGATTCCAGGTACTGCTAAGCCCTGGCTCAGAGCATCTCACAGAGTTGCTGTCACCTCAAGGCCTGACCGTGGGAGGCTCTGCTTCCAAACTCACTCATATGGCTATTGACAATTTCAGAAGTTCCACTTCGAAGCTTACAACATAGCTATTAACAGGCTGCAGGTCCTTGTGGGATATCAGTTCCTTGTCCAGTGGACTTCTCCATGGGGCATCTCACAGCATAGCAACTGGCTTTCCTCAGAGGAAGCAAGGGAAAGGATGAGAGAGAGTAAAATGTAAAACAGTCCTTCTATAATCTAATTTTGAAAATGACACCCCAACACTTTTACATATTTATTTGTTGGAAGTTGGATAGTAAGGCCAATCCACATTCAAGAAGTCAGAATTGTAAAGGGGCATGAATATCAGGAGGCAGAGATCATTGGGTACATTTCAGAAGTTGCCAACCACTTTCTTAAACCAAATGCCCCATGTGTATGATTTTTAAGAGCATATTATATATCTTCAAACCTTTTCCATGTAACATGGAAAACTAAAATACTGTCACATGTTTTGTTTTTCTTTCTTTCCTGGCAAACATAGATTCCATCTGGGTTCAATAGAAATGAAGGCTGTTGAAACATAGAAGGCAGATCTAGAAAGAGCCAAGGATATGGAAAATAAATGTTTGCTGCATCATTTTCATGCTAGAATAATTTCCTAGTCTGAATATTGTTAGGCAAATTAAGCATAAGAAACATCTGGCTGAAGGAAAACAAGGTATGAATTAACAGGATAAACAGAAGTTAGAGGAGTATGTTACATCATTTTAAACCACCCAAGTTCGCAAACATTGTAAGTCTGAGATCAAATCACATTCCATAAGGAATAAATTAAGCTACTGCAAATTGATTCTTTATCAAGTAGTGAAACAAGGGAGACATCCCTGATTTTTAGCTTTTATATCAGCTTACAACCCATTTGAGTATATTAAAGCTCTATGAAGAATTATATAGAATTTTTGGGTATGAGGCTGGCAAGTTGAAGGACAGGTAGAAGATTCCTACAAGTGACAGCTTCATTTCTAATATTGAACGGCTGAGTGTAATTTCCAAAGAGGTCCATGATAAAACTTTTCATTGCATTTGATCTACTACAATGTGATCTTGTTACTTCCCCATAAAGAGGTAGAGTCTATTTCTTCATCCCCTTGAATCTAAATGAGCTTTACATCTGCTTTGATTATTAAAATATGGCAGATGTTATGCTATGGCATGTCCAGTCATCACCCTTAACAGATCCAGCAGCTTTTGCTTTCTGTCTTGTGGAGCCATGAGCCACCATGCTAGAAATCTGGTCTATTCTCTTTGACAGAAACACATGGGGATGCTCTGAGCTTCATACATATGAGTGAAGAAGCCATCCTGGATATCCTGCTCAAATGAGCCTCTAGGTAACTCCAAACTAGCCTCCATTTTACTGTACACATGAGAATCAAGTGAGACCCAGTCAACTGACCCCAGTTAACCCACAGACTCATGAAAGAAAATAATAAATTATTATTTTAAGTCGTTAAATTTTAAAGTGGTTTGTATACTACAGTAGAGCACTGGAAAACATTGCAAAGCCAGAATTTGAAGAACACCTTTTTTTTTTTTTTTCCAGGAGATTTATAATATCAAATTATTTAACCATAGAATACTCCTGACATATCTGGTAGTATCTGCCTTGTTGATTTGCAAACTCAGAAACTTCCCAGATGGAATCTGAAACTGGCCCCCATCCACAGAGGCCAAAGAGAGACCATAGAAAGAGACAGACCACTCTAGACTCATAGGTAGCCATTGTAATAAGCAAGCAAACTTACATCTGAGGTCTTGGGTGGTCTCAAGGCAAGTAAATACTGCACCTGCTGGCCAGACCCTTAAACGTTTCTATAGAGGCTTTAATAGGTTTCAGTCATATATATACACTATCCACATGGTCTCAATGACACATTGCTCTCTCAAGGCTGCATCCTTGAAAACAGCTCCTACTATGGAAACAACAGACAGAATGTACATTCCAAGAATAGGAAAAAGGACAATGAGCCCCTGACTGCCTGGATCCAGCTTGTAGATTAACTGGTGGTCACATTCTCTTGATGACCACCTCCTACATTATCTGGATATATATGCAAAGGTATATTCTGTAGTTTAAAGTATAATGAATAAAATAATAATAGTAATTGCTCTACTCTAAGATAAACAGTATTATGTATTTATGTTCCCTTGCATTATTTTTTTTCTAGTGCATTAAAAAAATTCATATTAGGTCTGGCTGGTGGCACAGTGGATAAGGCACCAGCCTGTGAACCTAAAGGTCGCTGGTTTGATTCCCCAGCCAGGGTGACATATAACCAGGTTGCAAGCCAGGTCTCCAGCCAGGTCCGTGGCTGGAGGCAGATGAAAGGTAACCATACATTGATGTCTCTCTCCCTCTCTGCCTCGCTTCCTTCCCCTCTCTGAAAATAATTAAAATCTTTCAAAAAATATTCATATTATAGAAATATGTTCCCTTATCATAATTTAACAGGATATATTGAGTATTTTTATAGCTTTAAATGGTTTTGAAAACATAATCATGATCATGTAAAAGTTTTGTATGCATTTAATATGTTTTATCTAACCATTCTCTTATAATTATATAAGATTGCTTCCAATGTTCCCAACATTTCAGTTTTGTATTTAGTACTGTAAATTTCAGCTTTTTAGATGTGTGTGTACTCAACTCTGATTAGCTCCTTAGGAAAGATCCCTAGCTGAAGAATATGATCATTATCAAACCTTTAAAAATATTATATTATTGAATCAGGCTGCCGAGGACTAACCATGTACAGCATCCCCACTTCCATCAAACTTTGGAGATGGCAAATGGGTTCCATCTGGAGGAACAACATCGATTAATTAGCAGTGGTGACCTGGTACGCCCTCATGAGAGAGACTACAAGACCACATCAGGGTCCAGCAGCCAAGAATGCTGAGATGAATTAGTAATTTTAACCTTAATGAAGTCGGGAGAATGGAAGCACATGGGCTTGGAATCTGCCAGCCCAGCCTTACGCAGTTCTGGGACTGAATACATATTCATACATTTTTGTCAAAATGAAATGAAAAAGAATAGTTTCTTGTTTTTTTGTTACAATGCATATTTCCATAATTTAAAATGAATGGTTTTTCATATGCTTGGTGTCCATCTATGTTTACTCTTTTGTGAATTGCTTTCTCATTATCCTTTGTCCATATTTTCAATCATCTCTCTAAGGTAGACTTACAAAAGTGCTTTATGTATAAGGATAATAGGATTTTTCTGCCATTTTCCAATTTGTCATTTTTCTTTTAATTTTGCATATGATGATTTATGATGAATAGAAGTGTTAAGTGCTATGTGGCCAAATAAATGAATATTTCTCTTTATGACTTCTTTGTTTGCATGGTTAAAACATGCTTCCCCACCCTATAATCTTGTAAATGTGTGTGTGTGTGTGTATATATATATATATATATATATATATTCTTCTGTTTGTTTTGATTTAACTTATATTTATCTCTTCAATTAATCAGAAATCTAATCAACTTCTACTGCATCTCAAAGAGAGGCAGATCGAAACAAAGGATAAAAAGATGGAGTAAGGAAATAGCAAGCAAAGTGAAAATAGTGATATTGATGGTGATGCTTATATTAATAATAATTATTGTAATAAAGTTGAAGTGCCATCCAGACATAGTAAAATTCAAGATAACTATATTAAATAAAGTCTTATGTGTTGTTGAAGTTATTAAGTTACCTTGTTAATAAGTGAATTTTTATTCACAGAGAATATATAACTAGTATGAACATTTATGCATAAAATTTAACATATCACAAAAATTATAGGCAAGCCCATAATTTAAAAATAAAAATATAAATGATCAAAGAATGACTACCAAATCAAACATACTTTCAGCCTTGAACAGATGGATCAGATTAAAGATAAAATAGAGTATTTGGCTAATGTATACAATAAAGTTGATTTATAAGATAGAATTTATATCTTACAACCAAAAAATGCTTACTTTTCACAAAATCTAATGTTACATTTCACTGTATTCATATATCAGGTCATAAGACATTTCAGTAAGAACAGAAAATGTACAGTCCTATTCTCTGACTTCCCTGAAATAAACTTGGGAATTAATTTAAAAATAGGTTAACAAAACATACAAATGCTGGAGTTAAAATAACAACATAAAATAAAATAAAATAAAATAAAATAACTCTCTTTCAATAACTCCTGGGCCAAAGAGGAAATAAAAGTCCAGGTATAGGTAGTTTAGAAAATAATAATGATACTAGCATGAGTATTAGCTAAAGCTATACTCAGTGAAAAATTATACCTGTGGGAGCTCTATTTAAAAAACAAAGTAGATGAAAATTAATGAACAAAGAATTTAAGGTAAGGAACTAGAAAATAAATTGTTTTGGATAAAAGCATATGTTAATGTATCAGAAAACAAAGAGCCCAAGTGTTGATTCTCTAAAAAAACATAACAAAATAGATAAAATGTCCATGAGAGTAATTAAGAGAAAAAAAAGTAAATTTGCCCATCTATAATATTAGAAAGAAATTAAATGATCCCATACATATGGAGGGGCATATAAAGGTAGAAAATGTATGCTACTTAAATGTGTATGTTAACAAATTAAAATATATACATTTATATTAAAATGAATTTCCTAAGAAAATGTAAATGATTAAAACTTAAGTATAAAATTTTAAGTGAACAGGTAACCTTGAAAGAGGAATGAAGGAAAATGAAATTATTTAAAATATAAAGTAATGACCCTAATTCTGAGTAAGAAAGAGTAAGTATCCTCTACCCTGTCTCTGCTGTTGAATGCAACTATAAAATCTGTACAGGGTACATGGAGCCACTATCTGAGAACTCAGAAAAGTTAGTAGTAGCAGGTTGCATGGGGAAGACGATCAGAATTCAAAATACCACTGAATCAGCAGTGAGTTGACCATTTCCTTCCCCTCCAAGATCACCCGAGCTTGATGCAACAGTCTGAAACTCAAAAATAGGCCTAGGTGCAGACAGAGAGCGCTCCAAAAGAGGTATTTAAGTTCAGGCTTAGAGAGTGGGAAAGAGAGAGTGACTGTGTTTGTTTTTCTTGCCTCCATTTTCCTACTTTCCAGGCAATCTCTTGCAGCAGTGATGGGAGAGGCTGCTATTTCTGGTGACAGAAATCTCCAGGAGGCAAGACTTGGAGGAAGGACCTTTCTCATCAGAGAAGTCAGAAATCCTGGAAGATGGTGCCAAACCTCTGTGTCCTGCCATTAGACCCAAGTGAGAATACACTCACAAAAGTGTGCAGGCAATGGGGTCATGAAAGTCTCAGCTTTGGGGACAGAGGACTGAAAAAGGGAACCCTTGAAAACTGAAATGTAATAAGGAGGTTCTGGGGAGCAAAGAGTTTGGGAATTTCTGAGAGGCTCATGCAAGCATCTGATCTTAATTAGTAAGTGAACGTTAAGAGAGAACAACACCCAGTCCCCAACTGACCACTCCAGGGCTCACACACAGGAAAGATCCTCCTTATGGTGTTGCAAAACCTTTGAGATCTGAATGAACATTGGAATCAATGTCCACAAGATGCTGGTTGGGCCTTGTGACCTGAACCTCCTCAAGTTAACAGCCAGCTGAAGCAAAAAATACCAACAGTTTCTATAGGAGTTAAACAAGACCTAGGATCTCATAACATAGTATTCCGAATATTTAGAATACAATTCAATGTTACTTGCCCTACCAAAAAAAAAAGAGTTACCACTTGCATGGAAAAAGACAATGGCAGATGACTGATTTTGGAATTATATCACAAAGACTTTAAAACAACTATTATACCTATCATACAAATGCTTCAACAAGCAACTATAAACTTATTTTTAGAGAGACAAATGGTTTACTTGGTAACAAGGAGAAAAGGAGGAATTCTCAACTTTCCTTTCTTGGTGATTTTACTTCGATAGTCAAATGGGTAGCAACATATGGTCTGTCCCAAAAGTACCGGGCATGCAAACTGTTTTAATTATATTTACATTAGCTTGATACTTCCAGGACAGACCTTCATATACTAATTCCCTTGCAGTACTTGATCTTTTGTAGAAGTGCAAAGATGCCTGAGTTGTGTGACTTGCAATTATTATCTTCTAGACAGAAGTGCCAGCTCTTGTGCTTTCCAATGTATCAACAGTTACTACATTTTCCTTCTTGTCTTCAGGTTTCATGGCAAGAAACAGAACTACTTCCTTGATGTTGTTACTGGAGTCTATAAGAAGCATGGTAACTCAGCTGATGCCCATGTTCCAGCCAGCTAGGGGATAGGGGAGGTGAGAGCCCCTAGTCCAGGGCAGTACAGTTCTTATCGATGAACAGGAGTCATTCAGCTCAGGGGAAGCATTGCATTATTTCCTCTTCCATGCAAAATGTTCAAAGAGCAATGAAGGGAAAATTGGGACAACCGTAATAGAACAATAAAAAAAGAAAGAAAAAGGTCAAAGTGTTCAGCCAGACCCACTCTGGAGCAGCTGTATCATTTTACCAAAGGGCTTATTATCTGTTGGTGATCACAGGTGGACATAGGATTGACGCAGTTCACTTCTAGGAACTCCCTGACAAGATAAGCATATCAAGGAGGCTGGTTGTGCTTTTGCCACACAGATATCATCAGGAATTTTGTAGTTTCTTCAATTTCAAAGAAGACGTAGGTTTCAGGGCAACTTCACCCCCGGGGCTTTCTCAGGCTCTTCTACCATGCTGATTTTCTGGAAAGGTGGGATGAAGTCAATCCCATAGATGTGGTCCTTTGGGTCTTCTGGATGGTTGGTGACCCTGAAACCACCTGTAAGATGCTTTGCCATCCCTGAAATCATCTTCTCCTTGGTTTCCATAAGATTGTGATAGTCTGCATAGGCCATGGAGAACTCAGAGGTGGTGGACTCAGGATTATGAGTCATATAAATTCCTTCATTCTGAAACCATCATCCAATGTTATAAACCTGGTCAATGCCAGCATCTTACAGTAGAGTTGTGGAGCAGTTCTCATACATATATTTGTGTCCAGCTCATCGTGGTAGGTAATAAAGGGCTAGGCCATGGCTATACCTGGGAAGACGTTCACTATGGGAGTTGCAATCTCTAGGAATCCCAGTCACCCAAGAAACTTCTTATCTATGCAATGACCTCAGAGCAGATGATGAATGTCTGCCTTACCAAGTCATTTGGGATCAAGTCCAAGTATGTCTGATGACATACTTGTGTTTCCTTGTCTTTGAGCCCAAAGTACAGACGTGGTAGCATATGCAACCAGGAGACAGCAGTGTGATCTCAGGGAATGATCATCAGCTTACCCTTCTTGGTTTTCCTAGGATTCCCCTGAATCCCAATTATGTTTTCTTGATGCAGTTTGTTATTGATACAAATACATTCTTCTTTGGCCCGGCTTAGTTGTTTCTCATTGAGCTCCTTCTGCTTGGCCTCCTTCTCCACTACTTTCTTCTCAGCTCATTTTTGCTCAGCTTTGACTCACCACCATCCACATTTAACTCAGGTCCCTGCTCCAGAATCATCATCTTTCTGGAGGTCCAAACAGAAAGAAATGAGGGTCATCCTGTCATTTCTAAACAATCTTGAAACAAATGGAAACAGAGGGATTCTTCCTTAACAAAGATATGAAGAATCAAATGAAAATTTCAGAATTGAAAAATATAATAAATTTAAAACTTATTCAGTGGGTTCGGCCATAGACTGGAGATGATAGAGGAATACTATCAATTATAGAATTATATAAAATACAACTATATACTATATACACAGATATGTATGTTTCTAAATATACATATATAATAACACCAAATGCTGGATGGATGCAGAACCTCTAAAACTCTCATGCATTTCTACTGGAAATAAACAACGGTACATGCCACTCTGGAAAACATTTTGACAGTTCCTTATAACATTAAACATACACTGTCATATGATCTAGTAATCCCACCCCTGCATATTTATCCCAAATAAATAAAAATTTCACACAAAAACCTGTACAGAAGTTTATATGAACCTTAGTTATTATGCCCAGTGGGGAAAAAGTCAGTCTCTAAAAATTACATACTGTATGATTCCAGTTATATGACATTCTCAGAAAGATAAAAGTACAGTTATGAGGAACAGATCAGGGGATTGCTGGGTGATAGAGGGTAAAGGAAAAGCATACCTATAAAGAGAGTTTTATTGAGTGATGGAGTTGTTCTGTATTCTGATGGTGGTTGTAGTTACATGAATCCATGTATGTGTGTGTGAGTTTATGTATCTGTACACATGCACACAAAAAACAAGTCATTTTTACCGTATGACAACTTTAAAAATAAAATTTGTTTGGTAACAATAGCTCTAGCTATCTCTGAATAGGAGTGGTAGTGGTGTAGTTTGTCAATAGGAGATTGTCTTTACTGGTGTCTTCATGTTTCACACACTGGTGGGAGAAGGAAAAGGGATATAAATCTAAAGGATATGCCTTTCAAAACTAGTAGTAGTAGTAGTAGTAGTATTTGTTTTTAGAATAGTGTTCAAGCTTACTTGTGGAGTTGTGACCTTGAATATGTATGTCTAGAAAGATTGATAACACTATTATGTTTTCTACAGGTTGATGATGATGAAAGAGGAACACATTGAGCTCATACTTCTAAGTAGAAATGAAGGCTGGTCCTTTCAGTGAATCTAAACAGCCCTTCAATGGCTGTCCTTCTGGAAGAGATACCACCTCCCACAGCACCTTTGGAAAGCTGGTCCACAAATTCAAGGATGCAGGTAATGCTTGGGGCACACTTCTTTGTAGATGACTGTTCTCAAAAGGAATTGGTCACTGTGAACATAATAGCTCTGAGAAAGTCAGTTCACCAAGCATTCTAGAAACTAGGGGTGCTTTTCCATATCACATGATAGATTCCCCATCCGCATGCTTTTCACCAGTTGAAGATGCAACCCCTGCAGAGATTAGACAAGGATAATCCCAACTGCAGTATGGAAATGTGCTCATGGTGCCGAGATCCCCTGGATGAGAATGCCTGCTTTCCTGAACACAGTGTCTTCTTATGGGAAAAGGGAGGCAAACACATATTGGGCTGGCCAAAAAGCTTGTTTGGGTTTAAAGTGAAAATAAAAAGCACATTTTTCATTTTCACCAATAACCTTATTGAACAATGTATTCACCATTTTGTTCCGCTACTTTCTGCCATCTTTCAGGCAATTTATAATTCCATCTTCCCATAACTTTTTATCTTTTTGAGTAAAGAACTGTTTGTTCCAGGTGCCTTTTGCAGTCTTCCAAGGAATTGAAATTTTTTTTCATCAAGATAATTTTGTAGAGACCAAAATAAATGAAAATTTAAGGTGCAATATCTGGTGAATATGGATGAATGAGAATCTCCCAGCCAAGCTGTAACAGTTTCTGCCTGGTCATCAAAAAACAAAAACAAAAACAAAAACAAAAACATGTGGTTTTGCATTATTCTGATGGAAGATTATGAGTTTTCTGTGGACTAATTCTGGATGCTTTTTATTGAGTGCTGCTTTCAGTTGGTCTAATTGATTGTTGAAATTAATTGCTTGGAGCCCATAATAGAGGACTCCTTTCCAATCCCACCATATGCACCACATTGCTTTCTTTGGATGCAGACTGGCATTTGGTATAGTTGATGGTGGTTCATTTCACTTGCTCCAAGATCTCTTCCATTCTACATTAGTGCAAAGTATCCACTTTTCATTGCCCATCATAATTTGTTTTAAAAATAGAGCATTTTTGCTACATTTAAGTAGTGAATTGCACATGGAAATAAGGTCAAGAAGGTGTTTTTCATTTAACTTATGTGAAACCCAAACATCAAAGCAATGAACATCACCAAGCTGGTGCAAATGATTTTCAACACTTGTTTGGATATTTTGAGTATGTCAGCTATCTCCTGTATGTGGTATAACATTGATTGTCCTCAATTAATTGGTCTCATTTAATGTCTGCATTTGAATAATTGCTAACAACTTCAACTGGTCAGTAGTTGAAGCATCAGCCAGTGAGAAATCTCCAGCACAAAACTTCACAAACCACTCATAATGTGTTTGATCAGTCACAACACTTTCTCCATACACTGCACAAAACTTTTTGTTGTTTGCATTTCTGTTGAGTTACCTTTGTTGAAATAATAAAGCATAACATGCCAAAAATGTTGCCTATTTTCTTCTATCTTCAATATTAAAATGACTATGCAAAAATTAACCAATTTAGAAACACTTTTTAAAATGCACACTAATGTGACAGCTGTCACAATACAATCTACAAAATTGTTTTGAATGATGTTAAAGACAACTAAGTGCTATGAGAGCCATCTTACATGGGGGAAACCACGTGAACTTTTTGGCCACTAGTAGATGTACATCTGGAGAACATCAACACAACCCATAATGGACCTCAACTGCCCCAACCCAAGTCAAAGGTGATGGTGTGGTGTGACCTGGGGAAAACATGTGTCTTGGGGGCATTTTTCTTTGAAGTCACATGTCTAAAGAGATGCATTTCATCAAGCAAAGTGACCAATTGATGCCTGCATATGACAGACATGGGGTGGAGTGCCTGGAGTGGTTCTAACAGGCTGGCATACCCTCCCATTAAGAAAGGTGAGGAACTGGTTGGATGATCATTTCCAACACTGGGTCAACTGACATGGTTGTGTGGAGGCCATTACCAGATCTAAACAATCTTGTTACTTCCTCTGGGTTTATTCAGTTGAAATCAGAGGCCAAATTAGCTGAGGCATTGAGTACATCATAGATACAAATTCAGGGATTGACAGAAATGATGCATGAAAGCACTGCCTTCACTGCAAGGTGGCATTGCTAGCAAGGGACAGCACATTGAACATGCACTTAAATGTAATATATAAGCACTTACAGTTCCAGGCTTTACGGCTACCTTGTATAGTTCTCTTTACCTGTAAAAGATTTATGGTATGATTAAATGAGATAAACTACATAAAATGATGCGCATTTCTAAATTTATCTGTATCTAGTGTTAATGACCAGATATACATTTATTTACATTGATTGCTTTTTACTTATATTCAATGCCTCCATGAACTCCACCTTCAGGTAATTCTACTTAAAGAAACATACAGGGTGACATATGTTCCCAACCTTCATATATGGGATAGGATGCCTTTCTTAAATCCAGGACAGAAAGATATTCCTAGAGAGTCACAAAGTGGTGTCTTCCTCCTGTCAGTAATGTTTGTTGCTCTGATTTACTAACATTGTGTTATAGATTTAAAAATAAAACAAGATACTATTTCCAGCATCATGGAAACTAAAAACTTTCCTTCCTCTGCTCCCATTCCCCACTCTTGATTCTTGGTATCTTGGAGGATCTTTGCCACCACTTTCTTCCTTAGGCCCTCCTTGTGTCCTCAAACACACATTCATCCAATCTACTTTAATGTAAAAAGGTGGTCGCAATGAATAGTGGGGCGAAGGCAAGTGACCTCTAGCATGGGTCCCAATGAGTCAATAGGAACTGAGGTTCAGTTTCTGACTAATCAATTCTCAAACTCTAAATCAAGGTGTTGGTGGTGAGAATAATATAATACATCTCTCTTCCCCTGCCCCACCAATAGAGTAGTACCCCTAAAGGGGTGTACAGTCCAAGACCCACAGTGGATTTTTGAAACCAAAGACAGTACCAAACCCTAGATATACTCTGTTTTGCCTGGTATATATATATACCTTTTCATTTAAAGGAAGCACTTTATGACTGCTTTTCGGCATATTGGGATTGCTAGCAACACCACTCTTGCACTTTGGAGCCATTATTAAGTAAAGGTTACTTGAACACAAGCACTGAGATGCTGTGACGGTTGATCTGATAACCAAGAAGGTATGCTGGGCAAAGGGATGAGTCATGTCCCAGCCAGGATGGAGCAGGATGACGCAAAATTCCATCACGCTACTCAGAATGGCATGCAATTTAAAACTTAGGAATTGTTTACTTCTGGAATTTTCTATTTTATAGTTTTGGACCTCAGTTGACTATGGGTAACTGAAACCATAAAGAGTGAAACCACAGACAAGGGGGGACTACTATGCACATTCCTTTCCCCACAGAGCTCTTTCCATGGGATGAAGCCAAGGTAGTTTTTTCAATTCAGCTTCATGTTGTCATTTCAATACATTTAGGTTGCTTCTTCCATCTCAGTTTTCAGTAGGGTGAAAGTTTGTCATGTTAGATACCAAGTAGCACCTTACCCCCTAAATGTCTCCCAACATGGCACAATATTGCCTGTGTGTGTGTGCGCATGCAAAAGCACCCTCTGTTGAGAACCAGGGCTTTACACTAGAGGATAAAATAGAGTAGAGAGCACTAGGGAGCTGTGTCAAGACTGCAGCAGCAGGCTTCATAACATGCAGGCAAGACTCTCCGTGTCCTCACTCTCACATCAGGGAGACAATTCGCATAGGCCTGATTCTTCAGCCTCCTGGAAGCGCACGCTGCCAATGATGTTGACCTCATGCTCTAACCCCTATGGCTGCTTCAGAATGATCTGGGAAGCTTTCAGTGCACTAGACCCATGGCAGACACCTCAAAATATTGTTAACTGTCATCACTACTTTAGAAATAAGGCTTTTACTAAATAATGGATAAATGATGTTATGTAATGTGATCATGAAGAAGTATATATGTATTACTACATGACAAAGGTAGTTTTAAAAAAATATTTTGATAGCTGTATTTTAATATAATTGGGTGTTTTGTGCCAGGAAAGGCAAAGATTCCAGAAGGGCTAGAATGAAAAATGCAGGAGAGATGAATTTAATCTAATCCCCACACGTGCTCAATTATAAACTATTGCTGGAATCAGGCACTGTAATTCACCATGATTATATGTAAATAGAGCATGGTTATATAGTAAACATAAACTTACTGTCCCAAACTAAAGACCAGAAAGTCCTTGCAGAAACTGATCTATAAATCTATCTCTAGGAACCTCCTAAATTTTATAGCAGACTTCGTTTCCCAAGGTTTTGTCTCCACTTTGCATTTTGAACTCAACTGGCTTCCCATTGTCACATGACTCAATGTAGTTATTATTATATTATGTTGTTCAGCAACTAGGTCTAGATTTTTGCCTTCTAGGAACATGGTTGGGCTGTACTTCCCCACTTCCTTTGGAGTTAGACATGGCCATGCAATGTTTTTTGGCCAATGAAATGGAGCAAATGTGATTTATGTCACTTTTGGGGGTAACTTCAGGAGGCAGTGAGTAATTCACCATGTGCTCCTTTCTCTCCATAGAATTCATGAAAGCCTGTAATGAGAGGATGGCCTCCGTGGCTACAGGTGTGGATTCGTTAGTCCAGATCAAGTTCAGCTGGATGTAACAGAAAAACTCAATATGAAAAGGGTTGATTGGCAACCTGAGGTGAGCAGTGTTCTGCTCTCTGAAGTGGGCAGGAATCCGGCCCTTCCCAGCTTCTGACTCACCCTTCCCTACAATGTGACCTTCATTCTCATGGTAGCTAGAGTTATGCCACCACATTCATGTTCCAGACAGAAAGATTAAGGGATAAGAGAAGATACACGACAGACAAAAGCAACTGTCTTTCTAAAGAGGTTTCCTGGAAACTGCCACATAAAACCAGCATTTACGCACCACTGCCCAGAACCTAGCTCCGTAACCACACCCCGGGTGGCTGAGATATGCAGTCTTTATTTCAGGCAATGTTGTGCCCAGCTAAACCTCCAAAGCTCTATTGCTGTTTGAGGGGGGGAGACCAGATGTGGTAGGTAGGTGACCAGGTGTCTCCGCCACAGTGAACATGTGACTTTAGTTAGCAATGGCCCATCCCCTCAACCACAGTCTGGATTAAAGAAGAAGCATATTGCCCAATGCCTGCTCTCGTGGAACTCTTCTTTAAGGTGTTGGTCTTCATTATTTTTTTTAATTTGAGCTTGTGAGAAAGACTTTCTCCTCCTCAGATCATAAATCTGGAAACAGGCTAAATCTAACATACAAAGAAAAGCAGAAGCTAGAGAAAACTAGCAGCCCTTAGAACTTAATTCCCTTTTCTAAGCCTTTCTGCGACTAGTCCACCCCTGCCCTTTATTCAGTTTAGTTATGTGGGCCAAGAAACCCCTTTTTGTTTACAAAAGGAGAAGTTGGGTGTCTATTTCTTGCCATCAAAGAGTCCTAAAGCAATTGTCTACCTCCCTGGGTGTTTGTGGGGGACACATGAGCTAGTACACATAGTAGTTGCCATGGTTCCTGGCACACAAAGGTCCTGAAACATTTGTGCTTGATGATGTGTTTGAAATAACACAGAGTTGATGAAATTTGGACAAACTTTCTCCTTTTTTAAAGTCTCAGCTCAAATGAGGTCTTGTTTATTTCCCAGGAAAATTTAGGCCTGGCTTTCCTGTCTCCATTCTTGCAGTCACCCTACTGCTTTGTAATTGCTTACAAATCTATATTCTCTTCTGGTTTCCCTTGAACTTCTGGAGGACTGGACTTGAGTCTTATTCTCTTTAAAGTATCAGTATCTAACATTCTGGCACAGTAGATAGTCTGTAAATATTGTTAGAAAAATAAGGATTTGAAGAGTTTTTGTGATTACAGGTGGCAAAATAGTATCAGGCATTTATGAAGTACATGCCCTGTTCTAAGCAAAGTCCAAAGAACATTGTTTTTTTGTGTATTAACTCTTCACAATAACCCTTAATAGACTATTACTATTAGTCCATTTTATAGATGAGCAAACTGATGTCAAATTCATACAAGTAGTGAACAGAAGAGCCAACATTTCACCTCAGGCAAACTGATCAAGAGCCCTAACATTTCAACCAAGACATTGTGCTAGTTCTCGCTGAAGGTATTTCATTACATATAAATGGAATTCAATCATTTCATATTAGAGACAGGGAACTAAGAGCACTGAATTTTGTCATGAAATAGATGCAAAACTGAAGCCAAGGACCAGAAGTGACTCAGAAATGATGCACAGGCATATCTACACAGGACTCTTGACTCCTAGCTGGAATTTTTTAACCAAGGACTCCACTTCTTACCCAAAGTGTGCTCCTTCTTAGTACCTCCACCACCCCTTTCAGTATCTTGCTTTGGAAAAGCCACTCCCAGGTACATCTTGTGTCTCAAATTAGTTCTGGGCCAGGTACCATTCAAAGCTACAGGTCTCACCTGTTGAAACAGACTACAAGTATGTGAAAAGGCGCTGGGGAGAAAAACCCCAACTCATTCTTCATATTTCAGCACAGATTTCATATCCTCAGAGAAGGCTTCTCTGGCCCCTTCAAGGTCAAATCTACCTACCTAGGATCTCCTTCATAGCACGTAGCACAGTCAGCTGTGATTATGTATTTGTGGACTCCCTGGCTAATGGCCATCCTATAAATTCTGTGGGGACAAGAGCCATGTCAGCTTATGTTCCTTCTTCTGTTCCCAGTGTCCTGGCACACCATAGGCACTCAAATATATTTGATGACTTTGGGTGGTGGGAACGCAATGCAATATACAGATCATGTGCCATAAGAATGTACGCTTGAAACCTATGATCCTACATCAGTCACTATCACCCAAATAAATTAAATTTTATTTGTTGGATAAAAAAAAAGGATGAATCAAGAAATGCATGACTGAAGCACTATGACACATGGAGCAGACACACCCCATATATGGTGTGACCTGAGGGTACACTCAAGAGTACACACACACACTCCACGCGTGGGGCAGAAATCCCCACCAGGGAAGCGACATGAACATCTATTTGGTGAGGGCCTTGGGCCACCAAAAGGGAGGGGAATGAGACACAAAAGGTGAGCAAGCAGTTTTCAAAGGATGCTTTCAATTCCTTGTCCAGTCCGTGTGTGTTTTCCTCTACAAAGTGTTTCCAATTACTGTGGCACTCTCGGTATCTGGATCCATCTCCAGTGAATTCCTCTGCGGCTCCCGCCAGACATATGGGATCAATCAGGGCTTGGGCGCTGGTGCGCTTGCTGCGGGAATGTTGACAGCCTGACAGGCGCGGGGCTCTGGTGTCGTGGAATCTCCGGGTCTTTGCCTTGATCCCGGGAGGAAGAGCGAGAGGGGGAGGAGAGAGCAGAGGGGAGCGGGAGAGACAGAGTGAGGAGGGAGAGCGGGAGATTTTTCTTGACTGCCCCCTTTCCTTCAAACATTTTATAGTCTTCAGGGAGAGAAAGGAGGAGGAGAGAGGCAAGAAAAAAGACGAGACAGAGAGAGGGGGGCTGAGAGCGTACGCCGTTCCCTCCCGAGTCCCCGTGCTGCCGGAGGAGTCTGGATTGTGTCCCCAGTGTCAGATAAAAGGGCGCTGAGGCTCCCGGCCGCCGACCCGCGCCGCGCACCGCGCACGCCCCTCCACGAGCCCCGCCGCCGCCTGCGCCCCGGGCCGGCCGCTCCGTCTCCAGCGCAATGTGGCCTCGCCTGGCCTTTTGTTGCTGGGGTCTGGTGCTAGTTTCGGGCTGGGCGACCTTTCAGCAGACGTCCCCGTCGCGCAATTTCAGCTTCCGCCTCTTCCCCGAGACCGCGCCCGGCGCCCCGGGGAGGGGGCCCGCGCCCCCTGCGCCCAGCGAGGACGCGGCGGAGAGCAAAGTGGAGCGGCTGGGCCAGGCGTTCCGGCGGCGCGTGCGGCGGCTGCGGGAGCTCAGCGAGCGCCTGGAGCTCGTCTTCCTGGTGGACGAGTCGTCCAGCGTGGGCCAAGCCAACTTCCTCAGCGAGCTCAAGTTCGTCCGCAAGCTGCTGTCCGACTTCCCCGTGGTGCCCACGGCCACACGCGTGGCCATCGTGACCTTCTCGTCCAAGAACAACGTGGTGCCTCGCGTCGACTACATCTCCTCCCGCCGCGCGCACCAGCACAAGTGCGCGCTGCTCAGCCGCGAGATCCCGGCCATCACCTACCGCGGAGGTGGCACCTACACCAAGGGCGCCTTCCAGCAAGCTGCGGTAAGTCGCCCGCCTGGCCAGATCCTGGCCCTGCTCCCCACTCCCCACCTCCCGGGCCCGTCACGCTCACCACCGCCTGCCCAGTTCTCATCCGGGGTTTCACCGTGGGCAGGCAACAACCTCCCCAAGTCTAGCGCTTCCATGCACAAAATCAGCCCTACTACCTATTGCTGTGGGGGTTCCATGGGATAATGGATTTTTAAACCCTTATCTAGAGGTCAGGCTCCTTAAGAGGTCGTTTTTGAGACCGGCCCCTTTAGGAAGGTACCTTTAAGATGCGACCCTCATTTACACTTGTAATAACGAACCTAACCGGCAAACCCCGTTCACTCTGGAACAGGTGAGTGTTATGAAGTGTCTGTGAAAATAAGAACTGGAGTGACCTTTTCCCCCCCATTTCTCTTATAAGGTACTTGATGCTTGCAATATGCATTTCATTGCATGCCCTCGGAAACCTTTACGTAGCATCTGAAAGAGGAAGTCGGTTTTATATGATGTACACCAAACTTTTTCTGATTACAAAATGATACATATCCAGCTGAAGAAAATTTGGAACATGTAGAAAGGTCTGGCACATAATAGCAAGCCAATGTTTGTGGAAATAGTGAAAAAGAAAGGAGGAAAAGAAAAATAAAACCCTTATAATCCCATCACCCATAAAAAGCCAGTGTTTATTTAGTGTTGAACATTTGCCCAGTATGCACATCTGTACATACTTTTAACCAAATCAGTGTCTTGCTGTGCTGTAGCCTACATTTTTCACTTGTCATATCATGCAATGACCTACATTCCACTCTTAAATATATGTCTAATATAGATTATGTAGATGGATATTAGTTTCTGACCATTCCATTGAATAACCGTGTCATAATTTGTTTTAGCTGTCACAGGTTTTTTATTAAGTTATGGAGACATATAGTTTTTGGACCCCTTTGATTACTTCTTTAGGAAGAATGTAAGTTGCTGAATTAAAGGCTATGAACATTTATGAATTTCTTGACACATATTGTCCATTCTCCCTTGGAAGGCTGTAGAATGTACATTCCCACCAGCAGAGTATCACAGCAGTAAGTTTGCCACATGGCCACCAATATAATATGTACTTTTATTTTTTAAAGATTTCATTTGTTTATTTTTAGAGAGAGGGGAAGGGAGGGAGAAAGAAAGGGAGAGAGACATCAACATGTGGTGGCTTCTCGAATACCCTCAACTGGGAACCTGGCCAACAACCCAGGCATGTGCCCTGACTGGGAATTGAACCCAACCCTTTGGTTTACAGGCCTGCTCTCAATCCACTTAGCCACACCAGTGATGGCTGTACTTTCATTTTTAATATCTGCCAATTTGGTAGGTGAATAGAGGCACCATTTTTGCAAGTTGAATGTTTTGTTTGTTGTATTGAGGATGAACATTTTCCAATACATTTACTGGACATTTGTATTTCTCCTGCTCTTAAGTTTTGACCATTTTTAAAATGATGGCACATGGTTTTGTTTTTTGTTTTTCTTTAATGATTTGTAAAAGGTTTTTATATATTAAGACTGGTAACTTTTTTTTTTTTTTTTTTTTTTGATATAATGTACAGGTTTTTTCCAGTTCACTGCCTTTCACTTTGGTTCCTTGCTATGCTGTTGGATGATTTTTTATATATTTAAATCTATCAAAGTTTGTTCTTCAGATCCTATATTTGCTTATATTCTTTAAGCAAGTGGCATTTCCATTTTCCAAGTCAAAGAAGTAGTTTTCTATTTAACATTTTAAATTATCTGGAACTCATTTTAGTGTATGCTATAACAAAAATGTCTAATTTATTTGTTTAAATAAATAGTTAACCAGTTGCTCAGCACCATTTGCTTAATACCCATACATCCTTTTCTGATTTAATTGAAAGACACTTTTTATCATACTCTAAATACTATGTATTTGATTTCCTCCTAGATTTCTATTAACTTTTTATTATCCTGGATAATAGGATATTCCTACTACCTATTATTAAGCTTTGTAAATATGATTTAGTTATCGTAACTTAACAGTATATTTAAGTATCTGGTAGTGAAAATTCACGTTTTTTTAATCTATTTTTTAAAAATCAACTCATGTATTTATTACTTAGTATGAATTTTTAATCCATGTTCACATATTCCAAAGAAAGCCTATCAGGATTTTTATTTTAATATAGAAATAAAATGTTGAATTGAGTTGGGGGTTATTTACATTTTATAATAGTAATCTTTCCAAGTCAAAAATATGGTATGTCCACTTATAACCAGTCATTTTTATAGCCTTTAGTAAAGTTATAGATTTCCAGTAATTAAGTCCTGTATATATTTTCCCAATTTAGACCTAAACATATTCTATTCAGCACTGCTGTTAAGAATAGCATCTTTTCAAACTAAATTTTAAATAATTATTCTTGTTATATAAAACATTAATTTTTTGACTATGTCCTCTGTACCTGTATTCTTGTTGAAGCCTCTGGCTCATTATTTTTCTTTTTTCTTTATAAATGCATTTTATTTAACTGAAGTTTATTGTATATAAAATAATCAGAAAAAGTTTCTGTAAATACACTAATATTTTGGTAGATACTCGTCTTGACTTTTTTCACTTGTCTAGCTAATAGGTATTTTTTGTACATGTCCAGCTATTGTTCATAAATAATATTTATCAAAAAAAGGATTGCACTGTTCATTCTCTTTTGTAACTTGAATTTCTATTCCACCATATTGCCAGTCTTCTTCTTTCCATAATAAGAACTCTATTTTATCATTTTTCCATAGTCACACAGAATTCCACTGTAGAATGTGCTTTTTTAATCATGTAATTACTGATTATTAGATATTTAGGCTGTTACAAACACTGTGTGAATAATCCTTGCCTATATATCCAATAATTTCCTTATTGCAAAAAGTTTGAAGCGGTAGGCATTATTGCATCAAAGAGTATGCCCATTTCTTAAGGGCTTTGATAAATGTGCCAAGTTGGTCCACAGAGAATTGGTACCAAATTTTAACCCTAGGATCAGTATTCAGGATGTAGCTAACACAGGTTAGCTACATTTGTGTACGTCTCCCCAATGTGCGAAACATTGAGCCCTATTTTAAATTGCATTTCTTTATTAATGAGACTAAATGCCTTTTTCACATATAATTGGCCATTTAGAGCTCTTTTTTTTAGTATTCATTGAAATATTTTGAGATTGATAATCTATTTTTCACTTGAGGGTGGTTCTTTTTCTTACTGATTTGCAAATGCTCTTTAAATCTTCATGATACTAACCGTTCACTGCTATGTATGAGGCAAATATTTTTTTTGGTCTTTCATTTGCCTTTTAAATTTGTTTATGATAGTGTGTTATTTAATCAATTTATTGACTAATTTTTTAAAAATTTGTGCTGTTTTTGTCTCTTACAACGTTTGAAAGATGTTTGCCTTTAAGAGATGAAATAACTCCTGAAAGTTGCTATTTCTTGGAGTAGCTTCACCAGGCAGGGTTCCGTTTTGCAGACTCAGCTCTCTGTAGGTTTCCATTCCAACCAAGTACTCACGAGGTCCCAGTGACTGGTCTTCTTCCTGGTGTCATTGTCCGCTCCACCCAAATACGCTCTCTGCATCAGGGGAAAACTGGCCATATACTAGCTCCGCTGTTTGGCTTGGCCAGGTATATGGGCCCTCCAAATACTATTGATCTAAAACAGTTAAGTGGTTAATGCATGGAGTACGCATTGCTCGCCTCAAGGCCTACCCTGTCTTCAGCTTTGTCCTTCTAAATACGACATCCTGTCAAGGAAAATGGAATTGCCAACAGGTTTCCCAGTGCCTTTCTTCGGTTTGAATTCATTTGTAATCTAGCAAGGGAAGACTTCTCAAAAGTTTTTGTGAACTGAGCTTCCCCTTGATTGTATTTTTCTTTTCTCATTTTGGTTGGGTTAAGAGAAGATGCGGGAGAGGATCAGCTGGACTCGGTTCCTGTCTAACCTGGAAGCCGAAATGTCTTTATTGTAACTTTTCCAAACCTCTGCTGGCCACTCTTAGGAATAATTAAAATGTACTTGGGGAGAAATGATAGAAGATGACCAGCGTTTAGAGAAGGCACTGGTGGAGGTTTGAATATAGATTTCTCTATATGTCCTCCATAGAGATCAGGCAAGCATGTTTCATTGCAGAATTAGTTTGAAAGTGGTAAGCTATTGAGCTTGGGTTTGGATATGAAATCTATATTTCAGGAAAGTGAAGTAGTTCATCGGATTCCCATGTGTGTGCAGAATGGTAATATTGGAACTGGTTGTGACCTGGCCTTTGTGTGAAATTGAAAATCGTAGGGATGTGTTTAAGGTTATGAATTACTTTCCCTAGAAAAATTAGTTTTTCAACTCTTTTCCATTTGACAGTGGATGCCCACGTGACTACACACAGGCAGACAACTATACAAATACATGAAAATACACACAGACGCACACATGCAGGTACACAACACCCCTCACAATTCAGACATCTTATCCCTCTGATGTAAAATTTCAAGATGCAGAATTTTCTTTACCAATGTGAAATTTGTTATTATCTTTCAGCACGTATCAGAGACTAAACAAAAAGGAGGGCTTTGTTGCTTTATATGTTTTTACTTATTGTGCAACTTAATGGGGAGTATATATATATGTGTGGACATGATTATCCTAGTTTATTTGAAGGGACCTTTCCTTTGTTGATATCCCCCCTCCCCCAAACTCATCAAAGAGTGCAAAGACTAAAGCAGTAAATTCTGTAGTCAGCACAGGTTTTTCCAGAGACACAATCAATAGAATGGGGGAAAGATTTCGCACCTGGAACTTGATTAAACTTTTACTAAATTAACAGAATGTTCTTCAGCTTTCCCTCTCCAAAGAATGAGCATTTTGTAATGACCTTTCGTCTGGGCTTCTCTCCCACCATGTGTTGATAAATTGCCTTTCCTAGACAGCACATTTTAGGTCAGGCCCACTGTGAATGCAAGATTCCCTGTCTCCTAAGCCTTCCCCATCAGAATAAAATCAGAGCTACTCACTCCCACTTCACTTTGGCTAAATGTCTATTAAACAAACAAAATATGAAGCTTCCTTTGGAAAAAAATCCTGCTTGCTTCATTTTTCAGAGTTCCGGAAATACGATCCTCTGGTGGGGAATATGCTGTCCCACCTAAAACCTTAGCCACAGATGGCTAAGGGAAGAGATAGCAAAAGCTCTTCCTCACTTTAAGGCCAGAGCACCATTGTATATGTCCACACTGGTTCATGGTCACACCTTTATCTGGAGAGCAACCTGTTCTTGTAGCCTCATGGGCAAAAAGTATCTGCTTTGAAGTTTTTTTTCCCAACAAAACCTGGACATCTGCAAGATTCCACTAGATTAAGATCCTGATAAACAAAATGAAGACAATTTTGGTTCACACGATAAAGTGGTAATATAGCTTTTGCACTGGTCTTATTGATGGCCCAAATGCCAAAGGAAGAGGGAAAATTGCGATTCTCCTTTTTGGTAGGAAAGTGGTGCAGGAGCCATACACTCTGCAGTGGCTTCAGCTGTTCCAAACTCAGCGTGATTTAGGTGTCAAGAATGACTTACTATTGTGAAAGCTAAGTTCGTTTTTGATGCTGAAAAGATATATTTTTAAGTGTATCTCTAGAAACACTCTCTTTTGTGCATCTTAAATTTCTAAAAAATTCTCATATTGCTTTGGCCTAATGTAGAAACTTCTTTTGTAACCGCATCAGAACTTTAGAAGTGTGACTGTGTGAGTGAATGAATGAATCATCAGTGCATAAAATAGACCCAGACCTCATGTATATTTCTCAGACAAAAATGGAACTAAAATTCACTATTTGGAGAGACAGCAGTGGAGGGGAGCATGTGAGTGTGCAAATAATTCTCAAAGATTAAGATTCAAATTTCTCTTACCCTAGCAGTGGCACACATTTTATTAGTTTTGTTATCCCCAGCATAAAGGACCCTGTGGTCTATGATGAGAAAGTACACCTACGATTACTGTTAAAGACACTTACTGTTGGCTGCCAGTATCTTATGTTTGGTTGAAATGCATCATGAGAATACTTGGTAAAAGACCATGAATGTTTAGACACAGAGAGAGGGCAGATTGCCCTGTTGTACGTCACCTCTGTGGTCAAAGGATAGGACAGTCACCCCAATGTCCTTGTACAAATGCGCTCAGAGGGAATTTCTCTCGAAATTTAAGGTGGCCATAAGGTAGAATTATCAACTGTGTTTATTATTGACCAGAGATGCCTTCAATTTGTGAAGAGATTTGTAAATTACAAAGCACTTTCATATGATTTTACAGAACAGGCACGGATACTAGGAGAGGTTAGGCAACTAAATGCCAATCACAGAGCTGAGTAAACGCCAAAGACGAAGGGAATCCAGTCTTCAGTCTTCTTGGCTGGTCTTTCTCTCCCCCTTCCCCCACTCTCCATCACCACCCAATTTTTACTGTATTACTTCCCTGGGTTGAGTTGTATCAAAAGGCGGGGAGAAGTAGGGGATTCTATTTCCATAGCTGCAAAAGTGTTACCTAACATATAAAGCCAAATAGTCTAAGCCAGAGATCAAAACAGAAAACGTGGCATTAGGGCCATTTTCATCCCATGGTTTTTTCAGTTAGCTATTTATGTATGTATATAGACTAATTATATATGTATGTTTGTGTTCTAAAACATATATGCATGTATAGTCCATGTATTTTTAAATTTTGGCAGATATTTGAACATCAGAAGATAGCATCTTTTAAAGATCTGAGTTTTTGGCTTATTACATACATTGGAATTTGTAGCAATTCTGGCTGCGATTTCTCTGAATTCATCAGTGCCCCTGCCTGGCCCCTGGAACTTCATTATGCGATCCTCGATTGCTAATTCCATGGTCTAACATGGAGCAATCATTGGCAGAGCCTGAGATGGTATAATTCCTTCTTGTTTGTCTTCTGAGCTTCCTTTTTAACCCGACGAATTAGCTAGGATTAGGTGTAGCTGAATGTAGCAGGAAAATCTTAAGGACCGCTGGCTTAAACACAATAAACATTTATTTCTCTCTCAAATTAAGTCTCCAGTAGGAAATTCAGAGGTAATGTGGCAGCTGTGGTGTCTTCTGGGGCCCAGAATCCTGCCTTTCAGCTCTCTGCTGTGTCATCTTCGGATATTGTCACAGTCTAAGGAGGCTGCTGGGGGTCCCTCCGGGGCTTATTCAGACCCCAGGAAGGAGGAAAGGGCAAAGGCAGTCACACCTCTTTCTAAAGAGTCTATCTGGTAACCCCACACTGCTTCCATGTAGATCTCGTTGGGGAAACCATTGCCTCACACCCACCTTTAGTTTCATGGAACTTTGCTGCTAAAGGTAAAGGACGAGATGAGATGGATGCTGAGAAAGTGCAGTGTGGTCTTAGCCATTTCACTGTGTCAGAAAGAGAAGCAGTCTCACCAAGGAAATGTCTGGAAACCCCACTTCATTTCTTCCATGAAGGGGGCTGGCCTGGGCCAGCTCAGGTGGAAGGGCCAGGCCCTTGTGCTGGATAAAAGTTCTTAAGTCAAAACTATCAAAGTTCCTGAGCAATCCATTTACAGAAACATTAGTTTCCCAGCAGCCAGAAGCTTCCTCATAACATGGCAGTTACTCCTAAGTAATGGAGCCCACAGAGAGTGATGGGGCAAAATACTCAGTACAGAGTCAAATAAATAGCTTATTGTTCATCAAGCAAATTCAGATGAGCATTTCTCAGGAAAACCTGGTCCTCCTTGGGCTTTTCTTGAGTAAGCTGTCAGGTTAAGAGACTTCTGCGGTGAAAGAAATGTCCTGTTGTCTAGTGTCTCTGCCTCCCCCATCGATTTGTTTTCAAATGCTTTTGTAAAATTATTTTATTTTTTATTGTCCTCCTTCTACATCCCCTCACCCCCGGAATCACCCCCCTATTGGCCATGTCCATGAGTCCTTTTTCCATTTTGCTGGATCCTTTCACCCCCTCCCCGCCTCCCCACCGCCTTGCCCAGAGCTGTCATAGATTTGTCAGATTGCTCTCTAAATCTTCCCAGGCCATATAGTGACCTTCTGGAGCAGAGTCTGCTTATATACAGTAACTTGCTGAGGGTTTGGAGGCCAGTTGTGGACAGGAAAGCTCTCTGCGAGCTGTTGCCATCATTCATTTTGTCCCTGGAAGTGAATGATAGTGGGAGAAAATGAAATCTGTAACACGCTAGTACGGTGCATTTTCTTACCACCCTTTATGAAAAGACTCGGAAAGAGTTTATCTTTTTAGCTTTTCATGAGGTCATTCAAGCAGTTTTAGTTGTGTGAAGAGGTAAGCAACAGAGACTTTTCAAATTCATAGCACATATCTTTCATAGCTTAAGTGGAAGCTTTGAACTGAAGGATAAATTATAATTACGACGCCTGTTGAATTAGTGATAGCTGCCTTGTTGCATGTGGTATATGTTGTTTAGAATTAAGGAAAAATCACTTCCTATGAGCTTAATAGAGATATTTTGAAGAAAGTTTTTAGTTGGACTTACTACATGAGTAACCTTGCTAAGTAAGGTTTAATTGTAGTCATTTACTAAGCAAAGTCCAAGTTGGATATTTTTCAAGTTCAAAGCTATTGCTAAAGTATATAAAATATATTTTGAGGTATATGAGTTCAATGCATTGTTTTAATTCCTGCTGCCAATAACCTTCATTGTATAATTCCCATCCTACCACACCAGGTTGTAGGATAGACTGGTTGCTAATGCAAAATACTAGTTTTGTTTTGTTGTTTTTAATGTCAAAGATGACATTGGTAATGGAGAATGTGGCTTCTATTGTCCAGCTTCCTAATACTGACTCTCTAAATTAGAGTGATTTGCCTTCCCAGGAGCCTAACTCTGTAAAGGTCAGACTCTTCTGGGCAGCCAGGGGCCAAGGGAGGGGGAGGGGAGAGGCTGAGGAAGTCCCCCCTGCAGGTGAGGAGTGAGAAAAGGGACAGTGGGGTGTCCAGAGGGTGGAGGGGATCAGAGGGCCATGCCGCACAGACACAAGGGGTGGCAACCACAAGTTCCAACTGTAATAAAATAAAAACATACCCATGCTGAAATATACTGTAGTCAAGAAAAATCGTATTTTTCAAACTACTAAACAATAAGTTGTCCAAATATCATATTAAATGAGCTGAAATTCTATATGTGTTTAGCATCAGTATGTAAAACTCTATCCATTGAAGTCCAATTTCATAAACTATGTGCAACTCAGGAAGAAAATCTTCAAAACATAAATGGTAGCAATCTGTACATCATGTATCTACCTAATTAAATGCGTCCATTTCTTCTGCGTTTGAAAAATTGGTTGAAATGAACATGTATTGCTTACTAGGAAGTGAAGTGTCACTCTCCGTGACCTGGCATCTCAAGGCATGGCCCCCAGTGCTGGGTCCTCAAACAATCTTTTTACAGCTCAGGTTTTCATTTTAAGTATGCAAGAGAGATTTTGAATTCTGTCCCACAAGCAAGCTCTGCTTTAGAAAATAAAATACTGCTTGGGTTCAGTGGTCCCCAACCTTTTTGGCACCATGGACCAGTCTTGTGGAAGATGGTTTTTCCGCAGACCAGGGAGAGGATATGGGTGTGGTTTTATAGCCTGCCACCAGCTGCAGCTTAATTGTCACTTGCCATTCACCGATAGAGCTTTGATTTATGGTCCCCGCGGTCAAAATTCTGCTAATGACAATCTGTATTTCCCCAGGGCTGGCATCACCGCCTCAGCTCCACCTCAGGTCATCAGATTCTCCTAAGGGTGGAGCTACCTACATAGATCCCTCGCACATGCAGTTCACAGTAGGGTTCGTGCTCCTATCTAAATGGAATGCAGCTCTGCCCTGGTCTGATCTGAGGCGGAGCTCAGGTGGTAATGCGAGGGATGGGGAGCAGCTGTAAATACGGATGAAGTTTCTGTGTTTACTGCTCACCTCCTGCTGTGCAGCGCAGTCCCCACCAGGCCACAGATCGGGTACCAGTCTGCGGCCCAGGGGATGGGGACCCCTGCTTCGGTTTATTATCAGGAAATTAATGAAACAGTTTCGACCTTTTTGTGTGGAACACCAAGTGCTCTAGCATTGAGTCCTCCCGGAACTGGAAAATTGTGCTGGATTGAAAGCACTGACCCTCCAGACCGTGGTACTCCCCCCAGCTGGCCCTCCCCTTGCCTAGTCTCTTGAGAATCCAGAGTCACGTTGAAAACAAACAAACAAACAACTACCCACAGGTCATAGTGGTTATTTCGTTGCTGGTCAAGCAACCTGTGGGTCTTGACTGCAGAGAGGATCCTGGACAGCTGGCCAAGATGGGACACCAAGCAGGGCACTGAAGCTGCCAGTGGTGGAAATAGCTGACTGTCACCTTGCTGAGACTCAGGAGAACGTGGGTTCCTTTGGCTTGTCACACAGAGTGGGACACTGAGCCACTGCTTTGCCAGTCTCTCTCCCTGCTAACGCTCATCAAAGAACATTCTCGAGGAAGAAAGATGTTCTCTAACCCACTAAGGTTATCAGATGTAAATGAAATAATTGCTGCAAAGGACCCATTTCTATAATTAATTCTCTAGCATTCAAGCTTCATTTTTTAAAATCCTCACCCACGGACATGCTTGTGGATTTTAGAGAGGAGGAAGGAAGGGAGAAAGGGAGGAAAAGAAACATCTATGTGAGAGGAAGAAACATCAGTCATCTGCGCCTCATGACCAAACCGGCCACCCAGGCATGTGCACTGACCGGGAATCGAACCCATGACCTTTTTCAGGCTACAGGATGACTCCCAACCAACTGAGCCACACTGACCAGGGCTCAAGCTTCGTATTTTAGTGTGAGTTTTTAATTAAAGGTTTCATTCATTATTTTTAAAAAGAGGGACAGGGAGAGAGAAAGAAAGAGAGAGAGAAAGAAAGGGAGAGAAAAAGCAATGTGTGGTTGCCTTTCACCTGCCTCCAGCTGGGGACCGGGCTAGAGACCTGGCTTGCAACCTATTAGTATGATTTTTTCCCTTAGCAGTAAAAGGCAGTCTGTTTGCTTGCAGGTGTTGATGGAGAGGTTCAGTCACACTTAGATATGTTGTTTGATAATGTGGTTTGATATCAGCCCCTCTTTCAACTTGACTCACTCATCTTGATTTCTTCCACCTGAGTCATACCTGCAAATGTTAATTCTGTGTTCCAGACTTTCCCTTTCCAGATGAACCTCAAATCGACTTTAAAACAAAGTAGGCAAAATATTTGTTGATCTGTGTTTTTCACAGCACTGTTTCCAGCCAAGATTTCTCTCTTGTGAGCCACAATTTCCTTCCGAAGGTGCATGCTTGGCTTTTAATCATTACTCCTGATGATTTCGGGCAGTTACTGTTGGACTTCCCTAGCAATAAAGATAACACAGTTTAGGCTATTTGTATCTAATCAGACGTGGACATCTGCACTTTAAATCCTTACCTGCAACAGGATGTTATGTGAGATGCCCTCTGTTGTCCCGGATTTGGCACCAGAACCCAATGCTTTAAACCAAGAAGCACTGAGCAGTGAGCATTTCAAAGAACCACCAACTGAGATTGTACATCCTCTCCAAGCTCATAGTTACTGCACAGAACAGGCCCTATAGGTCATTCAGCACACTCCCCACCCAGAACCCTCCTCGGTGGATGCCCCAGATGCCTGTGGAGTGAGAAGTAGAGACAGGGCAGACATTGGGGCCTCTGGGAAGGGCAGTGTTCAGAAAGGCAATCCCTCCTGAACCTCAAGGAGTGCTCCCTGCTACCAGCAGCTACTCCAGGAGGAGACCAGCTCTCTCCACACTGGCTGGCCTTTATTTGGGTGGAAGCCTTGATTTGCTCCTGTGCCTAATTAATGGAGACAAAGCCAGCCAGAGACAGGACCAGTGTCTCAGTTTGAGGATTCAAGTACAAGTAGCTTATTTCAGAGGTGATCCTAGTAAGCATTGATAGGACAGTGGGGGCATGAGATAAGAAAGGGAACCGACAGCAGAAAAGGTAACTGGTGTTTAATCCCACTGGGGAAGACGGTGAACCCATCTAGAATCCAAGCTTTAGCATTGAATTTAGCTGAGAGGAATTTGGGACGATTTAGAAACCAGCTCCCATCAATCACTGTTGAGTGTTGCTTCCCGCAGGGCATTAATTCTGTTACTCTCACCTCCCCTGCAAATTGACAGAGTATTATTCTCTAGGCACCAAAAAAAAATCCCTCAGACAAAGGGGTTTCCAAGCTGGGATATGAGGATTGGGGGCATCCACAGGCAGAAAGGTGGGCTCAAAGGAAAAGTCTCTACTACCGACATCTGGGAAGGCAAAGATGGGTGACTTTTCCATGGGTAAAGGAGAAGCATGGGAAGGAGCTGGAATTCACTGCCCGCTATGCAGGACGACTCCAGGAGTAAGATGTTGTTGGCTGTACTGCTGGCCAGGGCATCTGAGGGAGATGGTGAATTCTTTAAACACACACATAGGCCAGCATTTGGTAGTTCATAACAGCACCAGTGACTTTCTCCCCATTTGCTGTTGCTTTGCGCATTTGTGAAATTTCTTCTTTCTCTTACAGTTTCAAGGCATCAGAATTTAGTAGGCAGAAGTTGCTGAAGTCCCAGCAGTGTACTTTCAGGTATTTTGCAAAGTAACTTGCATTCGTGTGCTTGATAGTTTTCCCAAAGTGCGAAAAATGAGTGTAGAGAAATAGTGAATTAGATAAGAAAATTTAAGGAAATGCAGTGCATAGCTCTTTTTGTAGCACAGTTTATTTTTATTTAATCTTTATTGTGTTTTTTTCCATTACCATTTAGTTCCCTTATACCACCTCTAGCAATCACCATCCTGTTGTCCTTGAATCCTTTTTCCTTTTTTTTTTTAAATTTTATTTATTAATTTTAGAAAGAAGGACAGGGAAGAAGGGAGAAAGGGAGAGAAACATCAATATATGGTTGCCTTACACCTGCCTCTAGCTAAGGACCTGGCTGGAGACCTGGCTTGCAACCTGGGTTCCCTGGGTTCCCTGGCTGGGAACCAAACCAACAACTTTTGGGTTTGCAGTCTGACTCCTCCTATCCACTGAGCCACCAGCCAGGGCTTCCTTTTTCCTTTTTTTTCCTTTTTTTGTAGCACAGTTTAAGTGCTGTCTGTCTCCCCTCTGCTTATTAAGGACAGAGATCAAATCTTATTTGCCTTTCTGTTTGCTACAAGCTCTAGCAAATGGTATTCAGGATAACCTAAGGGTTCTTGAAAAGCTATATATTTAATATACTTGGTGTTCTTATTTTAGTATAGCATTGCACTTCTTCAATTTCTAACTAAAACAAGAATAGTCATGGCATCTTAAAGGAATATTCAGAGAATGCTTGGCTTTTTAAATGATAGATTGTAACAGGGGTGAACAGTAATTCACCCTTCAGACAGCTTTTTCATGTGAGAAATAGAAAGTATTGAGTAGAACCTTAGACAGGTGTGAATCCCTAACACCCACCCCTCACACACACTCCACCCCCGACCCTCTCCCACCCGCCTGCCAAATCTGGTGAAGAGAGCAAACCCCACAACACCTCTGGAGAGAACTCTATTCAGTGAGTTCGGATCAAATCTGCAGACATCTGTTGTTAATTATGTCCCTTCTCCATATTACTGTCAGCACTGCCCTTTAACCTCTGCCCTAAGCTATCCTCCCAACAGCACAAGTTCAAGTAGCTGTGATTCTGATCCTCAGCCCAGCTCATTATCACTCCCTTCTTGACTCAGGTAGAGTTGTACGGTTATCCATTAGAGAGTCACAACTTCCCCCAACCCCCTGTCCTATCCTGTCAGTTTCCACCAAGATAATGACTTGTTTTAATTCACAGCTCGGACTGAAATGTTGAGTTCTACTGTAATTGGTTTACATACTTGACATAGTCTAGCAACAAGTCAAAAGTTCCTTTTACTAATCCTGAGGAATGAGTAATTACTACTTGTCAGGTACCACTTGAAGCACTTTCCCTGCATGAATTCGTTAAATCCTTGCACTGGAAAACCTCACTCAGTTAGACTATTGTTATGATCTTCAAAGTACAGATGAGGAAACTGAGGTACAAAGCATGTAAGTAACTTGACCAAAGTTAGACTGCTGGCAGACAGTCTGGGTCAAAGTCTACATTTTTAACCACCATGAAATGCTGCCTCTGTGCTACATTGTCAGCAGGTCTAGTAGATGTGAGGCCCATTGACACATACTCACCAATGAAGTTTACTGGGAAGACATGGGAAGAGAGGACAGCCAGGAGGGGCACATGGGTATGTGGATGATCAAAGCAGAAAGCCAGTGGAGCAGACACGGGACTAATTCATTCAGAGATTGTCATTTGAATGGACATTCTCTAAAGCACTTGATAATCCCAAGTGATCACCCTTATCTCTCACCCCTTTACTCCCCATCATTCTGGGGAATGCCCTCTCAGATGCCATGTTGTGGAGTATAATTACATTGGCTAGCGTCCTCTGCATCATGTACCAATCATTTCAGAAGCCAAGCCATGAAAGCAATAGGAAATCATACCTTCTAAATACTTGCAACACATCTGCCTCTGTCCTCTCATTGATCTAGTTTCCGAATTCTTAGATTCCTCTAATCCAAGGCCAGTATTCACCCTCATACTCTTTATTAAAAATCAAAATATGACTGAAGCAAAATCAATTCTGCTAGCCCTAGGTACATCTAGACCCTATCTCAAAATTGCAGACAGTGTCAACTTAAGTAGATAAATTTTTATGCCAAATCTCAGTACAAAACTTGGTCTTTCACCCTAATTCAGTTTATCCCAATCTGGGATATTTGGTATTTCCCTACATGAAAATATTCCTCATTTTTCCATATGCCATCCCCTTTCACAAAAGTATAATCTTTATGTGTATTTTAGTAGTTTCTTCAGGTTGAAAAAAAAGCGTTTAGCAGTCAGCTCTGTGGTCAACAATGCTTAGAAAATTATTTATTCAATTTATAAAAATATTACTTGAGGTAATGAACTAGATTTATTTAATATCCAATACATATTTGAGAAGCACTGTCACTGTTGTAAATGCCAGTGTATAATTGTAAGAATTGGTTAATCCACCAGAGACTATAGTATATTCAGAGAAATTTTTAAAGTCAACACCTCTGAATGATGACATACATAAATATTACTAGGGTCATGGATTGATAATTTAAGCATATGGATATAATATTATAATTATTAAAACTCAACTGTTAATCATTTGAGGTTTAAAAGAATTGAAATGCAGAATATTTTTGCTCTGTCAATGGTAATTGATGTGGTTGTTCATACAATTTAGAGTACAAAACAGAAAAAAAAGACACTCTAAATCTCATTTCTTCAGAATGCTAATAAATGTCACAATTTGTTTTTTTTAATTCATTATTTTTAGAGAGAAGGGAAGGGAGAGAGGAAGAAGGGGAGAGAAACATCAATGTATGATTGTCTTTCTCCTGTCTCCAGCTAGGTGCCTCACTGGAGACCTGGCTTGCAACCTTGGTTATGTGCCTTGACTGGGAATTGAACCAGCGACTTTATGGTTCACAGGCCAGTGCCAATCTACTGAGCCACCAGCCAGGGCTAAATGTGTTTTTTAATAAACTTACAATCCTGTAACAAATAAAATGCACAACAAGTCCATGAATTTTAAATAATCCCCATAACCCTCACACACATGTGAATACATTTGATTTGAAATGTATCTGGCTTTTAAAACAGGTTTAGAGTTCCATTCTTGCTGAAACGAAGTATTTGCAATGTAATGATTAGATTCTATGTTTTTCATATATTCTAAATTCCTGCTAAATGTTTTCTTCATAGTTTTTTTTTTTAACGTTTGCATTCTCTCAATCTACACCATGTTTCCTGGCATTTGGCACTTTTTTTTTTAAGGCAAATTTGACATTATTAATTCCAAAACAGTTTTTCTACTGGGTAAGAGTAGGCATAGCATTAAATTCTTACTTTTCTTCGTAGCTCTTTTTCTCCTGTAGTGTATGTCAATCAACAGCCATTTTCACTGAGAACAACACCCATTCTTCTCTTAAATTACTGCCTATCAATGAGGGTTGTCCCTTTTGTTTTGGACTGAGGTGGCAATGCAAAGGTTGAGATGGGTTATTTAAATTCTTTTCTCCTGGAAATCTGGACTAGGACACAAAAACCTCTGAGAAAGTAGATTTTGTGGGATTTTGTTGTTGTTGTTGTTTTGTTTTTTGGTTGTCTATTTTTTGCCTGTAGGTAGAGCATTTAAAGTTAAGACTGCACAGAGAAGTAGAGAATTCTCATCAATGTAAGGAGTGAATGAAGACCTGCAGACAGAAGTTGAGGGAAGGAAACAGGTGGAAGGCTGGATGGGAAAGCCACTGTGTTCCTATGGATTGGTTGTTCCTATTCCAATTCCTCATGAAGCCCAGTTCTTCTTTCTGCTTTTTGGAGAGATATTCTTATATGGTTCCAAAATATTCCCCACTTTAGTTAAGCTAATTTAATAGATACCCAATCCTTGTTGACAACCAAGTATGTTTAAACCATCTTTATAATTTTTATCTTGAAACTACAAGTATCTTTAATTCAAGAGTAATGATTAAAAGTCTAATTTCCATCTTCAAGTGTTTATCTAAAGATAATTTTTGCTCCTTATAAAAATAATGTATCTTTAAATAATCTTAGATAAAAGAAGAAAATGTAATAGTTGCAGGTTTCTGTCTTATATATATGTAAAATAGATATATGATTTTCATATGTAAATATATAGTAAAAACATTTTTATAATTTTTATTTCTAAAATTGAATACTGAAATTTTTCATGCAATAAAATTCTAAAATTACCTTTAAATATTTCTTATCATGTAGTTATACCACAATTGAATTTTTTAAATCTCCTATCATTGGTCAGTTGTAAACTGAAAGACTCTTCAGCTAAAATAGTTATCCTTGTGCGTAATGTTCTCAACACCTCTCAACTTTTCCTTTCTTTTTGGGTCCCCTTCATTTGAAATGTGAGTAATTTTTTGTTGTGCTAATTTCTGTTTCTTGCCTCATTATGTTATCTAGACTTCCCACCTGGAAGTGATGGGGCATTCTTGCCTTGCTCCTGCATTTAGTGAGTTGCTTCAAGCATGATTTAAACCAATGGTAGCTATCTTTGTCATATGATGTCCCTCTCTATTCTTTGCCTACATCATTTATAAAACCATTACCTGGTGTACAAATATCATTTGCGATTATCCTACTTTGATCTCTTTGATCTCCTGATGTGAGGCACATAACTAAATTCTCATCTTACACCTTATGGACTAACTGCCACTTGGTCATATTGTACAGCTATCAAACATGTCAACTGAAATCATTAATAAATTTATAATGGTATTGATAGTGATTTTAGTATCTTGTGGTAAGTTAGCAATTTGTTTAATAGTGATATGTCAGCCTTTGTTAACTTTCATTTCATACTGATGACTTTATTTTTTGCTATCCTAATTTTCTTCATTCTTTGTGTATTTGTGGAATGGGTGATGGAATTTGGCATTATTAGAAATGTGTTTGGTCTTTTGCGTGTTTGTTCTGTTGTTTTTGTTGTTGTTGTCTGGATTCAGTCTGCTGCTCTGCGCACACCATTTCACAATGTAATGTATTGTCCCTTTGGGTCCATTTCAAAATGATTTGTGTCTATGTTTAATAACTAAAACATGTATGTGGGTGGAAAAACTCTGAGGATAAATCTGAGATTAAGTTCTTTCTTGACCCGCTGCTCCTTCTGTGATTTGGCTAGACTGTAAGAAATAGCCTAATTGTTACTTGAGCCAACATTTTTTTTTTTTTTTCATTGTAGAACTTCAGTCTATAATGCCTGAGTGAATACTTAAAATAAATGAGACATATTAAATATGATTGATTTGGTCTTACAGTATAAATAAGAAGGCTTAGTTATGGCAGAATACTCTTCCCAGTTATACATTTGTCATTGTTTTACTTTTTCCTTGTTTGTTTTCAGTTAATGTTTCCATCATATCATCAAATAGAAGAACTAAAAAAATCCCTTGCACAGTGCCTGGTACATAATAGAGGCTCAAGGAAGATTTGGTGAAACAAGTTTAAATATAATAGAACAATTTTCATTTCACAGTTGCAGAATAGGATTCACTGTAGTGACAACAGTGTTGGGACTAGAATTTATCAGTTTCTTCTGTATATTGGACATATAGCTAGTAAAAACTAAGGCATTTGTTTATTCTTTCATCTGCTATTTCATAGTAATTTTTGATCATCAATAGAGTGAAAATAAAAGGGTCAATCCTTGCGCTCCTACTTGGGATATGGCCAAATATATAATTGTAATGGGGTTAGTGTAATGCAGTGTAGTAGAGGGGATGATTAACAGGGATTGAATATTTTCTGCACAGCAGAAGAATGTAGGATAGCTTCAAAGAGGAGATAAACTTCGATCCGGACTTTGAAGAACCGGTAAAAAGTAGGGGGAGATGTGAGGAGGTGAGAAAATTGTTAAGAATTTTCAAGCAGGCTCTCTGGGTTCTGACCTAGTCTGTGGCAACGTGGCCAAACACCAAGGTCAGAACCATCAGTAAATACAGGACCTGTTATGGTGCCTCCATCAGAAAAATGGTGAAGAAAATTGAAATGAGCCGGCCCACCAAGTACCCTTGCTTCTTCTATGGCAACATCAAGATGGAGAGGTGAGCTGTGGGGATCTGACCTGTGGTCCTGCACCTATGGTACCAGTCTGCTGTCACAAGGCTGAAGGAATTGAATTATCAGTAGAAGCTCCACAACTTGAAATATTGTTAGCCTATAATAAATGGGTTGATTGAGGGAACAAAGTTAGTTTGGTTTGTCCATTTTATTAACCAGATGCTCTCTGATTTACCTTTCATTAATTTTGCTTTCTCAAAAAAGCCTTGGAACACAAAAGTTCCAGGCAGGGCAAATATCAGGTAAGCATAGTAGGTTCCAAAAATTTCTGTATAGACTTAGGTGTAGCAAGAATGGAGTATAAGACATAGGTTGGGGAAGCAGGTAGGAGATTGGAATGTGATAGGAAGTATTATTGAGGACAGTCCTTAGACATGTAAAAATATTAGACGTTATTTTATCAACAGAAAACTGTGGAAGTTTTAAAACATACTTGGATCAGTATTTCAGAAAGATAACTTTGATGGCAGGTCATACAATGATTTTGAATGAAGAACAATTTCAGCTAGAGATGTTTAAAACATTTCTTATTTCATTTCTAATAATCCAGGCAGAAATGCCCAAACAAAGGCTAGGGACAATAATGTTGTGACAGAGGTGGGTAATTCAGAGGTGAAATGTCTGGAAGGGTTACTAAAGGAGATCAATCAGAAAGAAGGCATTATAGATTACTCCAAGATGGCAGACTTGCAAAATCTATCTTGTAGGGATAGATTATGTAGCTGTATTTGAAAATAGAGGCTTCCTTGAGTTTGATAGACCTATGACACATTTGGGCAGAGGTGTCCACTGGACCACTATAGCTTCACACTGAGGTTTAAGAGTTGAACTTGGCATATGTTGAGCAGTCATTAGTCTACAGGTGAAACTCAAATTTCTGAGTTAACATCATTCCCCAGGGTAAAAATAGAGGGGAGGAGAAAGAGAAAATTTGGAAATGATGTAAAACTACAAAATAAAAGTAAACAAAAAGTCCTTGAATATACATCTAGGAGATTGTCAACATTTTGATGTATATATTACTCATACATACATGCACACACATGCAGAACATTCACACCTATAGATACACTAGTATGATAAAATTGTGTTTCATATCTACTTAAAATTTTAATTTAAAGTCAGCAAAATCATTATAATGATACTATATGATTGCCCCATAATTTATTTAACTAGTAATCTATTGTTGGAATTTTATATTATTTCCATTTTTAATTATTAGAAATTATTCTGTTAATGTAGTATATCCTTTTGATGATTTTTTCCAGGTGTATCCATGATGTCTCCTTAAGCTATCCAGAACTGTAGAATTTAAGTTTAAATAGTGTGAAATTTTTAAGACTTTTTCACTTTGTCATGCTCGGCTCCAAAGATTAGCAATCCCAGCAGGAGTATCTGTTTTGCCAGATATTTTAAAATTAAATTTTAAAGTCTTTTGGTCATTTAATAAGTGAAAAATAGTATTACTATTATTTAGTTTACATTATTTTGGTTGTTAGTGATATTAAATGTTTTCACACTTGCTCACAATAGAATTCTTTTGGTCTTCCTTTTGTTTGGTCAAAACATCTATATTTCTGTTATTTTTCCTTTTTTTCTCTTAGACATAATGTAAAAGATTTTTATATTTTAAAACCCTTAATATTTTATTTGATAAGCATGATATGTATATTGTCTCATTTGTTCTTTGTTTCTAGTTCTGATTTTTTTTTTTTCCAGAAGGAGCAGAAGCTTTAGGAAGTGCAATGCTTGCTATAGTTTTATGTCTTATTGCCTTCACCAGAAATTTCAAAGGATTTTAAATAATAGTGAAAATACTTAGAAAGAATGATTGATTCCTTCCCTAGTTGGGAAATAATTTGATAACTGAGCATAATTTATACTGTTGCTTTGAGATAGATAATCTGATATAATGTTATTAGTGAGGTATGTTCTATTAAAAAAGCAAAAATTAAGTCAATTCCTTTTTAGCAACTTGGATTATTGTTTTACTTGGGGCAATTGCTGCATTGTATTACAGCACAAGACTATTTTTAACTTATTTTTGCATTTGAGAAATACGCCTTTGTCAATAAAGGAGCAAGATTCTTTGAATATTTTTTTTTAATTCAATTTGGAAGCATTTATTTAGAATTGTGTTTCTCTGTTTATAAGTGAGATTAGTCAGCAGCTTTCTACACCAAAATTTGTACTAAGCTTAATCAGTTTGAATTTCTGACATTTTGTCTTACTACCAGCAATGTGAATTTCTAACTCTTCCATTGGATTTTGGATTTTCTTACATTATTTTCTTACCAAAGCCTCCTCCTCCTACACATCTTTGTTTCTACCTTAGCCTGTTCTCTTTCTATAGTTTTTTAGTTCTTTCTTCCATAGAGACTATGACTCATCTAAATCAGAGTTATACAAGTGACATTCAATTGTGTTTGTTTTCTTCTTATTTCTGTATTAAATTATGTACTCTTGTAAATCTTCAGGTTGATTTTGTAGTTCTTGAGTTAACACATTATTTTCATAGGCCTGCTCTAAGCTTAATTTTTTCTACTAGGATGAGTATGTAAATATATATCTTGACCTGCATTGTCCAATATTATAGCCTCAAGCTAATGTGACTATTTAAATTTAAGTAAATTAAAATTAAATAAAATAGCCAATAAAATTGGCTAGGTGGCCAAAAATGATGAGAAATACCAGGAAGGAAAATCCTAATAGATTGCAAAAATGCTCCTAAGAATGAGAGTTATGAAGCTTATTTTTATACATTCGAGTCAAAGGAGGAAATAGAAAGAGGGTTACATGAAATCCTTTGGTGGTAGATTAAGGGAATGGGAGAAAGAAAAGGACAGGCAATCTCTAAAACTAGATAATAAGCAAAACAGACAAATACTTCTTTTACATTGGTGGGTACAGGATAGCTAGTTCACATTTACAGCACATAGAGGTGATATAGGGACAACCAGATGGCAATAAGGGGTCTCTGGTCACATGCTCTGGATCTGGGGGCTGTACCCTGGAAAAGGAGATTATTCTGACATTCAAAGGTATGTTCATCTTAGATGCAAAATGGACAGATTCACTTAAAGATCAACCTTTGTCAAGGAAACTAAAGGCCTTGAATGTCACCTCATCCCCCACACCCTCCTCATGACCTGCTTTCAGTTAGGAATGTCTCCGTTCACATCATCTTCTGTGGTTCAGATCATTGCTCCCTGAGTTTGTGGGGCCTGCCATCTGGTCTCCCCTGAGCTTGTTCGAGTTAGTATGTGTCCACAGTAACCAGAAAAATTAATGCAGTGCCAGGATTAATTCGTCATTGGAAGTAAAACAGAAGAGAACTAACACTACCTAAAACCAAACAGTGATATGGAAGAAAAACTGGAGACATGTCCACCAAATCCAGAAGGAAGGAAGATGAGATAAAAATGAAAAAAGAATAGGATAGATAAGTTCAGAAAATGAGGAATGAACAGATGCATACATAACTTCTTTTCCCAGAAGTACTATTCAAAAATATTAAATAGTATACATTCCTTGAGCTGGAGAATATTTGACTATTCACGTTAAAAATATTAACTAAATAGCAGACAAAGCGTGGTGAAATTTTAGAATTTGAAGGCTGAGACAAGTCTTATGTGGAGCTTTTCATGTGTTTTGCTTGAAGTTAATGTTTCCTAACAAAAAAGCAAATGTGGAAAACAAGTTGTAACACTGACATAATTTACTAGCTTTCTGCTCCCTGGAGGGGAATGACTCTGATATATTCGCAATAGGTGACAGTTCATGAAGTCAAATTTTTTTAAAGATGACTTACAAGGTTCTCTGTCTTGAGTTACTACCCTCACCCAAGGTTGGCTGTGTGGTTTATCACAGCGGAAGTTGGGTTGCAGTTGGAATTACACCCACATGTAGTTAATTAATATAACCCAAGGGCAAATATTGTCCCCCAGTCAGATCTGTTGCTCCTTCTCCATTATTTTTTCAAGACCAGTTTTCAAAATAGTTCTCTTGTGGCCTGACTTTTGGGGGAGGGGGCATTGCAGTCTTGTGTAATGGTGATGGATCTCGGGTGTTAGAACAATGTTACACAACCCTGCATTTTTATCATTCTAATGACTATTGCTGGACAAGGGGAGCTTACTGCCCTGCCAGATATTTATACAAGCTAATCAGAGGCTTGATACAATACAGATGGTGATAACCTTTCACCATGCAAAGTTCACGTTCGGTTTTTCTTTAGCAGCAAAGGTTTGGCCTCATTCATATCCTGGACCCCAAAGTGTCTATTTATTAAATGCCTTACACAGAATAGCAGATGATGTAAAATAGTTTAGGGACACTAAAAAGGAATCAAGTGCTAGGCCTCTTGCACATTCCACAGAAATTACACAGATCTATTTACTTCTTAGGTCTGTGGGATGAAAACTATTTTTCTCGAACTATGTTCTTATTCAAGTACAATGAAACACAAAGATTGGGGATGGGGCAAACGATCTTCAGTAAATTATCCACCCCTCCTCCATCTTTAAAGTGCCTTCCAAACCTAGGACTTGTGTAATTCTTTGCTTGGACTACTAGTCCTGCTATTCTTACTGTTTTAAGCTTAATATATTGCTTGCCAACAGATACAATGGTTTCTGTAAATATTCACCCATTTGCCATAAGAGAAGGAAAATTAAAATCACAGCTGGAAGTGTTGTTTATGTCAGGAGTACTACAGCAAGGAATCTCCACTAACTCCTAACCTGGATTTGAGGAATATTATTGAAAATGGGCTAAGGTTAATATTACAAAATAGGATTTGTTTATGTCAGAAGGACAATAACAACACAAAAAGGAACTTCCTTTTTTTGTATCAAATACAGTGTATATGTGTGCATGCAGAGGCACACAGATATTTCGACATTCCTACTGCTCACTCAAGGCTAAGATTAATATTACAAAATAGGATTTGTTTATGTCAGAAGGACAATAACAACACAAAAAGGAAACTCTTTTTTGTACCAAATACAGTGTATATGTGTGCATGCAGAGGCACACAGATATTTCGACATTCCTACTGCTCACTCAAGGCTAAGATTAATATTACAAAATAGGATGTGTTTATGTCAGAAGGACAATAACAACACAAAAAGGAAACTCTTTTTTGTACCAAATACAGTGTATATGGATGCATGCAGAGGCACACAGATATTTCGACATTCCTACTGCTCAGTCAAGGCTGATTTACTCAAGTAACTGCAGCAAACTCTATAGTTTATCCATGCCACTCACTCATTAATTAATTCATTGAGTAAATATTTATGAGCATATACTCTGGGCCAGACAACGCCAAGCATATCATACTGAAAAGGAAAAATAATTTACTTTATTTCTCTCTCTCCTTTCCAGCAGCATTCTCACTCTTTTAGTGTCTTATTTACAGTTAACTGCGATGGGTTTGTAGGAGACAAATAAAAATGAGCAAAAGCTTAGAGGAGTGTCCATGGAATTGGGTTATGATTTCAGAGTAGAAACACTCAGGAAAAAAAAAAAAGGTTTATCATATAATCTAGAGCAAGGGTGGTATAAACACAATTCACCACATCTTAAAGTACTAGAACTAACAGTTACCCTTTGAGTACTGACATACAATTAGTTACCCTTTGAGTACTGACATACAATTTTAGAGACAAATAAAAAACAATATCTAGTTTCGTGCCATCCATGACAGATCATTGCATTTTTCCCCAGAGGAGGTACTGAATGAAAAAACAAACAAACAAACAAAAATAACTGTGTGTGTCCATTACAATCAATAGGGCTTTTTGCCTGGGGTGTGTACTAACTGAAAGTTTACTTGGGTGTATGTATCATACCTTATACATTTCAATAATTACTTTTATTAATACTCAAATTACCCTTTATTTGACTAGCAGGAGCTTCTTTAACTGGTTTCTGAGTCACTTTAGCATACCCTTAGTAGTATTTTTTTTTTTTAAGATTTTATTTATTATTCCCAGAGAGAGAGGAAGGGAGAGAGGCAGATAAGGAGAGAGACATCAATGTATGGTTGCCTTTTACCTGCCTCCAGCCATGGACCTGGCTGGAGACCTAGCTTACAACCTGGTTATGTGCCCTGGCTGGGAATCGAACCAGCGACCTTTGGGTTTGCAGGCCAATGCTGTACCCACTGTGCTACCCAGCCAGGGCTTTACCTTTAGTAGTCTTTAATAGCTTATAGTAGTTGGTTTTTGAGAAGAAATGTGGTGAAGTATTTGAATATCTCTTCTCAAATTCTGACTTTCCAGATATTTTCCAGAGTTTTTTTTTTTTTTTTTTTTTTTAGTTTAATTGTCTTTAAATTCAGGTTTAATGGGTTTATATTTAGCTTACAAACACTAAAAAAAAATTGGTATGGATTATTGGATTAGAAGCTAGTGATATTATATTTATGAAAAAATGCTTTGTATAAACATGAATTTTACCATCTAAGAGAATATGAGTCTGCCATCAAAGTGAATTAAGACAAAGTTATTTTTTAAATCATATCATCTCCCTTTAACAAAACATAGGATATACTTGTGGCTCTTCTTGAATACTTTCTGAATGTCTTATTTCTTGACTTACTGCTTAATAAACACTGAATGCCTTCTAAAATCTTGCCATAAAATATACTCTGGCACTTCTTTACCTTCTCCAATTATTAATAAAAATCAACAACATGCCATTTAATTACAATGCCAGGTTCACTGCTGGATTCTTTGTACCTGTCCAGTTCGGTGTTACGAAATAGCAATGGCAACAAATAGATGCCTTTTTTAAATGTTTTTTTCTTTTATCTATAGAGAAGGAACAGCAAATAATGTTTATAGAGCATAACTCACTTGCTCTAAAATAATAAAGCCCAAGTGTCAGGTTGAGTAAATCAGCATTTTCTCATGAAGAGAGGATATCACCACCAAGGGCTGATTTTGTGCTAATACTGGGTGGTCCCAGTAAAAAGGATGATGCATTGAATCAGCTCAACAATATTGGGGGAACAGTGGAAAAACAAATATAGAAGGCAGGTTGGCTATTATTAACTCTGGAAAAGATATTCACTTAAATTTTCCTCCAGTTAGGCTTTTAGTATATAGTTATGAAGTAGAGGGAGATGATAGAAAGATAAATAGATGATTGATTGATTGATTGATTGAAAGAAAGGGAAAAAAAGGAGGTAAAGAAGAAAGAGAAATAAAAAAAAGAAAAGATATGCATGCTTGGAAGTAGATACATGGGAGTCAGATTTGGTTCACGTTTTGAAAGCCTGAAAATAAAAATGTTTAACAGTAATAATATTAGTAAAAATTCATTCCACAAACATTTGCTGTTCTCATTAGCGAGCTCCGAGACAGTGCTGCTGATGCTGTTGATGCCTTTTAAATGCTCTAAGGTTTATTGTAGTCCTCTGAATCCATGGTAGGCCCCAGGCTATTTCTTTTCCCAATCAATGTTCCTTTTCTCACTCTAGTGAGATCTAGTGATCTTGGCTAATATTCCTTTACATAAGAAGAGAAGCATAAAGTAGGTGAATGCATTACCAACTCATACTAAGTGTCCTTGTTTCATTACAGCAAATTCTTCATCACTCCAGAGAAAACGCAACAAAAGTTATATTTCTCATCACTGACGGCTATTCCAACGGGGGAGATCCTAGACCAGTTGCAGCATTGCTGCGAGATTTTGGAGTGGAGATCTTCACGTTTGGCATCTGGCAAGGAAACATCCGGGAACTGAATGATATGGCTTCCCCGCCGAAGGAGGAGCACTGCTACCTACTTGACAGTTTTGAAGAATTTGAGGCTTTAGCTCGCCGGGCATTGCACGAAGGTAATAGAAACCTAATGGCATAAGATGGTGCATTTAAATAAGGGTTCCTTCTCTCAGATTGCATGGAACCCACTGGAGGGTAATAGCAAACCCTGCAAAAGTCTTCACTGAGTGAGATGCCCAGGTGTCCTTGGTGCATTTATTATGCGATGTGTTGAACTTCATAAATAGAGATGACATCCTGACCTTGCAACAACAGTACTTTTTGTTTTGTTTTTAACAGCTGTGATATATTTTCACTAAAATATCCATACGCTCCCACCAAGGAATGGTTAGCATCAATGGAATGAATTGAGGTATGTTTTGAGGCCACACACAGTGTGGGAAACCTAGACTTAGATGTCATGTCCAGTTATCTGGATGGATGAAGTAACCTTTCAGAGATATGCATAGTAGATCGCACTGGGGTGTTTCTAAAAAACACACTAGGGGACAGGAAACACTCAACACATACTTATGGACCTGACAATTTGAAGATACATAAGCTCTATAAAAGCTGAGGAGCATTAACCTCAACAGGAGATAAAATCAGCAAATCCATTCATTCAAATCCTTGGTATACATTTATTAACATGTTTGGTTGTATGGTTTAAGTTGGATGAACTTCCAGGCATAACAAGTGTAGCTTGGGAGGAGAAGACAGGAGCTCAGCCCAAAGCCACGTATGAAGGAAACTAGGCTTGATCCTGGTAGGGATCAGTGTGAAAGATTCACTTGGGTGGACAAATCACCATAACAAGAGCTTTCAAGCAATGAGTGACATTCTTAACAAGCAGATTGGTCCTACTGGAGTTCCAAGAGAAGAGTCTAGGGCAAACTTTCAGGCTAGCTATAGATGGCAGCAAAAAATAAAAATTCCACTTAGCCAGCCATCTACTTGCTGAGTGGCTTTTGGCAAATTATTTAACTTTTGTTGTTAACAAAACAGGGAATGAGACTAGGACCTAGTACATAGGATTAGTACAAGAATTAAATGGGCTAATGTATATAAAATAATATTAAACATTACTGAGGACCTCTGATACCAAGCCCTCAGTAACTTGTCCATTATTATTTACAATGATTTATCTAACATCTATGAGCTTCAGTTTCCTCTCCTTTTAAAATGGAGTTATTATATGGCATAGTTTGATCAAGAGGATTAAATAAAATATTTAACATTCACCAAGTATACTGTAGTGTTCAGCACATGGCAAGTTCAGTAACTGAGGTTTTTCTTCATTTCTCCATCTCTCAGGGAAAAGTGACATGCTGAGTGGGTATGTTACAAGATGGAATTTTGAAATTCTGGATGTTATTAGCTGTGTTGGAGAGGACTCATTTCTAGTCCTCCCACCCCTCTGTCTTGTGGGATTGAGGCCTTCTGCCCTAGTACAAGTTGACCCAGAAACCAGCCAGAACAGAACCTTCTTTTGGTTACAATATCACAACAGAGTTTTAGAAGGCATTGCTTTTATTGTAATGAACTAACAGTTAGAATGTGCAATGCTCATTCCAGATTCAGTAAGGAAAGATCCTGTTTTGCTGAAAAAAATATAATCAGAACAAAGGCAATGAGCCTTATTTCCTCAGCCTCTAGATTCTCTGAAGTTACTTTGAATTTGGATGGATCCATTGTTGGTCTCAAGACTGTCTGTGTTTCTGGCCATTCTAAATAGACGCAGGTCACAGAATAAGCTTTCACGTATGTAACTTGCTCAGTTACCTTCCTCACAGACCTGAAAGCCAATGCACTAGTCTTGATAGTTTGAGTTTTCTTGCTCCCTAAGTTGCTCTTCAGCCAAATAAACTTGTAGCTGAATGTCCCAGAGCTAAGTGCAATGTTACAGACCCTTTACCAACACCATAGTCTATTGGATGGAGCTTCAGTAGGGTGCCTGGCTATAATGGTCTCTTCTCCTTGGAGTATTCCCTTTTCTTTTACCCTATCTGTCATTCAGAGTCTTCAGGCATAGAGACAAGTGTTTCACAATTGAGGCCACCCCCAGTCCTGTTTCCAGGTATTCAGTCACAGTCCATGTGTCTTGCTGAAACTCACCCTATTAAAGACCCACCACTGAACCTGGGCCTATATGGCACCATGGACTTAGCCCTGAAATTTGGGCTAAGGCTTTTGAACTTCAACAGAGTATATGAAACTTATTGGTTTGCCTAATTAAGGCCATCCATTCTTCCATTCTGGATCAGTCATATTCTAAGTACCCCACTCTGTAAAGTCACTTCTGAACAGATCTGAGTTGTTGAATTCCCAGAATGCCTCACTTCAGAACATGGTTCAAGTACATCAATATAATCATCACTTAGATAAAATGTGGTGATTTACTTAAAATTGAGAACTAAACCAGATCCTAGTTCTACTGTTCAACTTGGGTGGTACTGTTACTTAAGTCTTCAATCAGATGACTGCAGGTGATGGTATTTAGTCTTTGGTCAGTAGCTCACAGCAACACCCTTCGTGGCAGTCAGGATTGTAGTTTTATTTTTCTGTTTGGACAAGGATTTTGAAAACCCTGAGGCAGCGGAGCACTGCTGGCATGGAAGCCAGAAGAGTGACCGGCAGGACCGACTGCATGACTTCCTGCCACATCTGGAGATTCCTCCCTGAAGTACTTAATTTCTGCCTGACCCCGCGTGGCCTTGAGAACAAACCATGAGGTCCCAGACTGAAATAACTAGCTGAATCGTATTCCCAGTCTGTGGTAGTGCAAGTAACATGCGTTCCTGCTTGGGTGGGAGTGGGTGGCAGTTGGGAATTCAACGGATATGAAAAGACATTTTCTCCAGCTTGCACTTAAATTTTAGTAACTAGAGCTGTAACATTCAACTGTTCATTCATTTATTTTATTTTTTTTTAATCACCCTCTGTCATGCCTAGATCTGCCTTCTGGGAGTTTTATCCAAGAGGACATGCCCCATTGCTCCCATCTGTGTGAAGCCGGCCAAGACTGCTGTGACCGAATGGCGAGCTGCAAGTGTGGGACGCACACGGGCCAGTTTGAGTGTGTTTGTGAAAAGGGGTATTACGGGAAGGGTCTACAGTATGAATGTACAGGTAAGTCTTCTATCTGTCTAATTCTGTCTGTTGCCTGCTGCTGTGGCGGAAATGACCCCCAAACTCTGGCTTAAACCACGAAGTACTTACTGCTCATGAGTCAGCTGGGTGGCTCTTTTGGCCTCAGCTTGTCGATTCAAGCATTCGTCACCAGCTGTGAGTTGGGTAGGATCTTAGCTGAGTTCTCTTACCTGTTTGGGGACCAGCTGGCTAGAGTCGAGTCCAAAATGGCTTTGTCTAGGACTATTCAGTGTTTCCTTATGTGGCCTCTCAGACTCATGTCATCTAGCTAGGCTGGGCACATTCTTGGGGTAGCAGAGCGCCAAGCAGAAGAATGGAAGCTTACAAGGTGACTCCAAGCCTAGATTCAGGACTGAGAGGGGAGGGTTTGGGGTCTCTTCCTTGTCATTGGTTCACAGCCACATCTGCCGTCTAGGTTCTTAATCCAAAATATGCGTCAGTCTCGGTATGAATTGAAGCCAGTGGGATTTCAGTCCTCAGGCCCCGTTAACTTGTACAATTGTTACAGTATAAAATGCCACCTTCCCTTGATAGTCCTTTAGCTCTGCACAGGTCTCCAAAAAGGGACTTGAGAAAGCTGTAAAAGTGACACCACCTCACCAAATGGAATTCACTTTATCGACATTTGTAATTCTACCTCCTCTAGCTTTTTTTTTTTTTTAACCACCGGATCTGGATATTTGAAATATTTTCTTAGAAAGGCAGGAAGAGCAACTTAGGATTCCTGTGCTTCGCATTATATTTTAGGAAACGTATAATATTTAGAAATAGAATGTAGTTTTTCTGTGGCCGCATTTTGTTTGTTCTTTTTTTACCTAAAAAGCAACATTAAAAAAACAAAAACAAAAAACTTACAGCTCTTCTGTGATTTGCTGTTGCTGTTTGGGAAAAGTGCATTCCCATGGAAGTTAACACCCACTAGGGACATTTAGGAGCAGGAGGATTTTTCATACTGTACCATGTGGTCTGACAGTGCCTGTGCATGTGAGCATTATCCTGATATTTGGGAGGTCAGCCTGCTCTACAACCCAGAAACATGATTCTCCCTTATCTGCTGACCTGCTCCCTCTTCTTTCTTCTCTTCTCCTCCTCATAGGACATTCCCTCTTGTGTTCTTCTCTTACTGCCTTTTTGTCTTGCTGCCCCTCATCTCCCTTCCCTAAATTCCCCCTCCCTTCCTTGGCTGTAATCCCAGCTGGCAGACACGTCCTTCCTGGATCCCACCATCCATGCTCATCCAGCAGAATCACTCCTTTCTTGGCCCTGCTCCTACTCGACCGGGCAGGATTTCTCATTTAGGCAGAACAAGTGGGTGGGGGTGGGGAACCCGCCTAACTGCCTCTGGGTTGGCAACACGCCTCCGCTCCACTCTTCCCACACTTCCATCAACGGCCCCTCTTGGCACCACCCTCCTTTGCCCATCCAAGCCCACCAAACACAGGCAGCAGCTCTCATTTTCTTGCTCCAGGCTGTCGTCAGCAAGTCTGCTCCCCGTGTGGGCCCAGGCTGTCCGGCTCCCTGCCTCCCGCAAGCCACTGCCCTCGGGCCACCCAGCAGCCTAAGCTGCACCAGGCAGAGGCTCCCCACCACTCCCGCGCTGCAGTCTTGCATCCCAGGGGACAAGCTGCCAGGGATGGGGTGGGGAGGGGGGGGTTGCAGTTCACAAACCCACTGTGCCCAGTTCCCCAGGCAGCAGCGGCTGTCACCAGGCGGACATTTCAGGCTGAAAGGCACGGAGGTCTGTGACACGTACGAGGCCCGGCCGGCCTGTCAATAGAGCCTCAGCAGAGGGCACAGGAGCACTTTTGCTGCTGGTTCTAGCCAAGGACACCAAGCACAGAAGGATTCATTTACCCCCCCTCCCTTCTTTTAAATGAGTCAGCCTCAGCTTAATGCTTTCTTACGTGCAAGATATAAACTAGATAGAGCTGCACTTATATAAATGTTCACATTCACATCTTCAGTATCTATCGCTAAGGTATTAGGAAAAGTGGTCTGGTTACTCCAGTGTGTATACAGTGGCTGGGTATAGTTATAGAAGGTTCATTGCTGGCTGCTGCTGCATGGCAGGAGCTAAGAGAAAAGTAAGTAAATATACCCCTTTTATAGCATGAGAGACTCAGGGCCAAGCTATTTTTTTTTTTTTTTTTTCCTGGAAAGGCAGAAAGAAATACTAGTTCTGAATCATACAGTACTGAAAACCTAGAAGCCATGAGCCTCTTTAAAATCTATTTAGTAGACAAATGTTACAGAGCCCTTCTTCACGCTGAGCCCAGGCATTGAATTCTGCAGCCAGACATGGTCCCTACCGTCTGATCACACAGGTTCATTTGTAAATGCAAACTGGGTTGTATATTGTTGAATAAAAGTGCCTGTGGGGTAAAGAAGGGACTCCAGGGAAGGATAGATGAAGACTGGACCATCTAAGCTAAAATCTGAAGAATGACTAGAATGGCCATAGCTATTTATTGCTGCCGGAGAGAATGTTACCTTTCATCCTGAATAGTTGGAATTCTGAGTTTCTATTCTCATTATAGAAACAGTGCCTTTTGGAAGCAAATCATTCCTCTTGAGAGCCAAGAGAAACCTTAGAGATTATCTGCTCTAAACCCCTCATTCTACAAGAGGAAATTGAGGTTTCAAGAAAGATGAGTAATTTTGCTCAAGATGATATATATATCCAGCCATCAGCAGGACCCAGGAAGGGATGCAGGACACTTTTCTAGAAGTGCCATATTATTTCTAAGACACCACACCACTTATTTTGCATTTTTGAAAATAGCTTTTTGTGTACGTTGCTTTTCCATAGACACTGATCTGTGCTCAAAGTGTTTAAAAGCAAAGAAAGACCTGGCTCAAGTTCATCGCCTGCTGCTTTCACACTTTGTGGCTTTGGGTGATTAATCTCTTCTGATTCTCAGTTTCTTTTGTAAAATCAGCTTGTTAATGGTGTAGTTATATATATGGATACATACACATACAGATACACATGTGTATAGATAGGTAGATAGATATGTATATACAGGGTGGGCAAGAGTAGGTTTACAGTTGTGAGTACACAAAATACAGAGTTTAATGTTTTGTTATTATTTAATAATTGTATTATTTTCCATACAAACAACCGTAAACCTACTTTTGCCCACCCTTTATATACATATGTATATATGTGTATATTGTGATATATAAAAATATATAGTTAGGTAATGGAGAGAATATATACTTAGGGTGCTTAGGGTAATCCCTGGCACATCAATTTTCAATCAGTTGTAGCTTTTAATCATTATTGTAAAATAATATAAGGAAGCTAATAAACATTAAAATAATTATCTCAAGAACGAGATACTTGAAGATAACTGATACCGTATCTTTTGTAAATTTTATTCTTCTAAGCTAGACCAGTGTCCACCACCTGAGTGGCCGCCACCTGAGGATAAGGAAGAAGATCTATGCATGCAGGTGAATACCATCCAGAAAGCTGGCACCTGCTGAAGGGGGCCTGGTGAATATCCAGTGGAAATCAAGAATACAGACTGAGAGAAGGCAGTGAAATAATGTGCCATTGGGTATTGGAAAAAGTAGAAACAGTCTTACTCCGGGAAAAATTACATGTTGGGGCAAATTATATTTGTTAATTAATTTAACTGGAAAGGTTTTTCTCAAAATTTACTTAGAAGACTAGAAAAACTCTATCCCATGATCATATAGGAAATTGACTGGAAATAGAATTAAGGTTTCTTAATTTCTAGTCTGGAGGCCTTCCTTTATGCCAGACCGTCTTGAAGGATGCTTGGGAGACCTCAAAGAAAGCTGATAACCCCAGTGTTACTGTGATCTCTTCCTCTTTCCCCCTCATTGTTTCGGGGGTTGGCAATCTGGATTGCAGGGGTCCTCAAACAATGACCTCCCAACATCCCTGTGCAAAGCAGTGGTGAGACTTGAAATGGCCTGAACACCATTGTCATCACCAGTAAGCAGCTGCACTGTGGTCAGGACCCTGGTGCACAGATTTTGATCATAGTGGATTTGTTCCACATTGTAAACTTCTTCACTGGAATGCAAGCCTGGTGATATTTGTTAGAAATTACTAACAAGTAATACTTTGCCAAAGAGGTTGATTTCATAAGACATTAGCATGTTTGATCTGGCTTTTAATTTCCCTTGGCTCAAAACTTCTTTGAGTTGGTTTCAAAATAATCATGTGCTTTTAGCTGGTGGTCTTAGACGGTGTGTGCTAATAGGCTTTACAGAAGCAAGGATTATATAGTAAATAGATAATTCAAGGTAGAATGATGCTTTGTTCATGTATAACTCAGTCACTTGTACAATGGCACTGAACACAGAAACCATATTTGACAGAATTTAAATAATGCTAAAAAATTTGCTAGGAAAAGAGAATTTGAAACGCAATTGTATTTAGAAGCCATGCCCTATGTAGCCCAGCCTAGGAGAGGCATTCCAGTGAGAGAAATACAGTTCAGCAACCAAAATAAATTTAAAAGAAGTGCAGACCCTTCGCTTCATTTTCTATAACACCAACATGGAGATATACAGACCACAGCAATTCTTAAAATCTCCCTTTTCTCATCATCCTTTGCCTTAGAAACCATAATAATTCTACACATACCTCTTCAAATTCCCCCTTGCACATGCATATACACACACACACAGACACACAGACACACACATGGGCACACACATGGGTACACACAGGCACACATACCTTAGCACCCCAGCCACAGCTCAGACCTCTTGTCTTGATTCTACACCACTCCTTAGGGAACCAGAAATGGAGAAAGGCCAGGAACATTTACTTATCTTTTTGTTGTTGTTGTTGTTGTAAGCCATTACTTTGTAAAAGGCCTATGATTTTTTAAAACTTACATAGCTCAGTTTCATTAGTCATACAAATATTTTTTATGATTCAGAAATCGTATGGGACTTTAACCCTTCTTTAGAAGATTTAAAGGGCTAAGAAAAGAATTTTCTAAGCTAATGGAAGAGTACCGAAAAACTGTGGTGGCCAATGAAAAGATGTTGCTTCCATTTCTAGCTCTAGTATTATTTCTTTATCTCTCACAGATTTAACATAGGTGTTTGTACAGTGATGATGATCATAACAACTAATATTAAAATAGTGCTTACTCTATTCCAGAGACCTTTCCAAGCATTGATGTGTATTAATTTGTCGAATGTCCATAATAACTTCACCCAACTGGCTCCCATTCCCACCTCACCCAACTATTGTCTTTATTCCCATTTCACCAGACTAGTGATTCCAATAGGCAGTGGCTTTCTAACTCACTCCGTATCCTGACTGCGTGCCTTAAGAGCCCATAATAAGGGCTCATGAAAAAGGGTCCAATAAGAAATCAACTTGAATTTCAGAATCTTAATGATTCTTCCCCATTGTTGAAGTCTTCATTGCACAGTTTCCACAGGCCACAGGCCCCCTAGCACCAAGGCACGTAGTGAGACATTTTTAAGGGTGTATTTAATTCATTTGAATGCAAAACATTGACATTGGATGTAACTTTGCCAATGATTAGGCAAATGCAGCATACAGTGGATGCACTAGATTAGTCATTTTTGGACGACTGGATCATCAAATCTGTTGATTCACCAGTGAACTTCTGTTGTAAATTCAAGCTGCTGCAGCTGTTCTGTATTCTCCCCAAAGGGATCAGAGTGTGGAGACAACGGGCGTCTTAAGGACATTGCTCTCTGCAGAGATTGAATCCATTGCAGTGAGGTTGGAATAATTAGAAGATTAAAAATCATAGCTAGATGATAACCATGGCTGAGGGCTAGGTAATGAGCCAAAGCCCCAGTTCTATTATTGATAAAAGGAGGATCCACCTTTCTATGGAAATAGAAACACTGGAATGTTTATCGAGGATGGTCTTATTATATATGTAAACACATGCATACAAATCCCCACTCCCCCCTGCACACACACACACACGTTTTCCTAAGTATTGTATCATTTATTTGGAAAGAGAAAGGACAGAGAGCTCTAGACATTCTTGAATGGAAACCAAAACATTTGGAAATCTTGTTCTCTGAGATAGTTTAGCTGATTTTCAAAAAAAAAAAAAAAAAAAAAGTCCCCAGAGGTGACTAATAATGGATTTGTAAGGTATAAGGAAATTTGTACAATGCTTTCCTATTTGCTTTTTATGAAAGAATATTGCTAGCATGTTGCCATATATTCCCATCAACTTAAGAAATAGAATAGTTAATTACTACCTAGATGAGGCTAGTTTACTCAGTTTTCCACTGAATGAAGTAGGTATTACAGTCCTGATAGTGTACATAGATTCCAATCTATCATGGTTTTGTAACAGGAAAACATAACATTAGACCATAAGTGTGAAGCATCACCAGACTCCAAAGTCAGTACATTGTATTTTTAAGCTCAGGTATTTGTGTTCTTCATCTCTGTGACTTCTGTTGGGTACTGTTACCATGCAAGGACCTGGCCCTGAACAGATCTGCTTAGGGCCAACTGTCGTGAGTTATTAGCTGCAGGTAGGCAAGATTTCACAACGTGAGTCTAGATGACTATGGGGATGTGTCTTAAAGCTGGGGACAGTGGAACTAGGAAGGGCTTAGCATAGAAGAAGCAATAGGAGAGCCTAGGCTGGGTTGCCTTAGCCCACTGGGAAGTCAGAGAAGAGGGGGCTTTGGGGACAGGTTCAGGGGATCAGCCTGGGACAAGCTGCCCATCGCCTGAGAGTTTAGGAGACCTGTGCCTGTGAAGAAAGAAGTGGAGGAAGAAGAAGGGCAAGGGAATGGTGTGGGCTACTCCCCAGAGAGAGAGTACAAGCCCTGGCCCTTTGTCTTGAGGCTTTTCTCTCTTTCTTGAATGTGGGAACATCTCAAGGGAGGGTTTCAGTAGAATATTGATCAGTTCCCCAGATGTGCCCTTTCAGGGTCATGGTCTCTCCTGATTGGTCGGTGACATGACAGGGGTCTTCAGTCTTAGCCGTTGGTTCTAACATCACCCAGCTGGTTTTGCTGCTCTTCTGGGCCTGGAGCTGAGATGGTAGCTCCCAGATGTTATGGCCAGGGGAGAAAAGGTGACCTTGGGGATGAGGTCCTCATGTTCCCAGTTTTACTCCTTGTCAGGCACTGGGCCTTTTGCCCCAGTAACCTGCACCTGGCTGTAAATTGCACCGTCTTTGTTTTCAGCTGTCTGTCTCAGTTTCCCTATTTCACATGCTGAGAAATTTTCCTAGCTTGTCCTATCCTGTCTCAGTACCTTCCTGTATTTTCTTTCTTTTTGTTGAAGGGCTCGTTGCGCTCATCCAGTCTCCTCCCAACTTCTCTGAACGTCTCTGTGACCATTACTTTGAACTATTTACCAGGTGAATTACCCATCTCCACTTCATGATGGCCTGTTTTTCCAGGAAGTGTTCTTTGCCCTTTGGTTTGGAATGCACTCCTTTGTTTCTTCATTTTGCTGTCTGCTTTTGGTTTCTGTGCTTTAGGAAACACAGCCACCTCCCCCAGTCTTGAGGAAATGGCTTCCTGTAGGAAATGAACTTTATCGGTCACCCCTGCCTCAGCTCCTGGTTGTCTCTCGATCCTTTGTGATTGTCCAAGCAGCCTATTTTATTTGTAATAGCTCCTAGTAAATGAGGGTGTGCCAAGACCCGTCAGTGTCCCAAAAGGGAGGACATCAGTCTTCACTTAGATCCGGCCTGATTGGAAGCCAGGCCCTCGGGTGGCAGCAGCTTTTGAAGTATGCAAGTGCATGTATACTTCCAATGTACACTGTGGGACCCGAAGTGTAAGCCCTGCTGGCCACCAGAGCCAGGCAATGTGGAGGTGTCCCCTGAGCAGCAGTCACCAAAACTGGGGCTCCGGACAAGTGTACAGCCCCTTTCAGGGACTTGTCAATGAGCTGCAGGGAGGCAGAGGGAGAGAGCAAAGATGGCTCTCCACCTTTGTTACCTGGGCACACCTCTGCAGGCCCTGGGTTGTGCCCCAAACCTGAAGCCTGCCCCTCAGGCCAACTCCCCTCACGAGCACACGGGGAGCCTCTTGCAAGGAAAGAGTGAGGTGTGTTGGTTCAGTCTGCTGTCTGTGCAGAGGGGTGATACCTTGCTTTGCTGAGAACTGCCTCTCCAACTGTTCTGACCCTGTGGGATCCAAGAACGCAGCTTCCCTGGCCACTAGAGCCCATGGAGTAACCCCTGGGCAGTAGATGTAAAAATAGGGGCCTCAAGCATCTGTCAAAGCTCCCCTTCAGGAGATACTGGCCCTCTGGAGTATAGTAAAGGCAGACCATGTCTAGATGGTGCCCTCTAGGGAAAAGGAGGAAAAATAGCAAGAATGAGGCTGAGAGAGACTGGGAACATGATGCCTGCCAGCCAGCAGGACTGTAGCTGTGTGATAAAATTAGATGTCTGCCCCTCAGGGCCTTGCTTTAAGGTTAGCAAATGAGCCTCATTCTTCTAAAGTCGGGACACCTTGGACTGGCTGCCTCTGTGCTGAGCCCTGGTGCTGGTGAATAGCCCTTTAAGAGACATTTCTCAGTTCATTGCAGTCTTGTGGATATTTGTGGGGGCTTGTGTCTCAGATGCAGGTCTGTAAATTGGGGGTGCCCAATGTAGCGTTCACACCCTTTGCTCTTCAGGAGGAACTCTGGGTTTTGAGTGCCCTTGCAGCTGTGGGATTCCATGCCAAGCAAGAGTCTGTCCCAGCCTCTCCTACCTGCTCCCACGTGGGTCTTCTCTCCTTGGCCTGACGCATAGGGGTTGCTCAGACAACATTTTGGTTTTTTCACAGGAAGTTGTTCCATACAAATCTGCAGGTTTGCTATGTTCTTGCGGGGGGATGACCCAAGATCTTCCCACATGGCCATCCTGAACTGAAATACCCCAAAATCAGTATACTGTACTTTATGGAAATGCTTACACATATTTACCTAATATTCTAAAATTGCCAAAATTAAGTATCATGACCAAATCTTGCTGATCATTGTAAAATTTTCCCTTTTCCCTTCTTCTTTACTCCATCCCCCTTACAGGTAATTTTCTAGTAATAATGAAAAGGAAACAAAAGGAAAATGACAACAGTCTTTAAGGGTTTTTGCTCTTTTAACTCCTAAAAAGATATCAAAAACCCATACATTTCTATTGACTTGTACATAGCCATCTAAAGATATTTTCAGCAGGATTTTTAAAAGATGGCATTTCCATAGGACTACATCAACATTTTAAATAAACTATTCTGTCACATTTGAATGTACCCACTGAAATCAAAACACCATAGCAAATTTGATTTCTTCTGGAAGTATCCATTTGTGAACAAGCTCATGTTTTAAAAACTTTGTATAGTTTCTTTTCTTAAATCTCTTCAATTCTACTTCTACCACATAATTATATTCTAATGCAGTATATGTTTTATGTCTTTAAGTCTTTTATTGATCACAGCATTCTACTTCTCTACTATAGAAATTATGAATATATATTGAAACTAACTTTTAAAATTTCCATGACCAAAGTTGCTATTAGACTGAGTTATTATCACAACTGTTATTTGTATATAATTTGTCAAACATATTATACATTTTGACAGTTATTACAAATAAAAATAAGGTACTATTGGAGATTCATGCATCCATGGATTTCTATTACAGCATCAATTTTATTTCTGTTTTTCATTTTTATAGGTCTAGTGCTGACAGCCTTCTTCATACAAATATATAGATGGAACTTGAAAGAGTTGTATTAAATTGATGTCACCAAATTCTTTGAGTTTCTCCTGAGTTACATGCCAAAAAATAATGAGTTATTTATCATCGAAAAAGTATTATAAATGATCTATTAGCTGATGATTCCCTTAGGTCCTTTTTCAGTTTTATTGGAACTGAAGAATTGGAAAAGTTAAGACTTGCAAAAGTTGTTACCCAATCATTACAGTCATTCATTTTCTCAAATTTCTGGAAAGTCCTCCAAAGAGACTTCGCTAAGACTTACTAACAGCCTTCCCATTGCTATTTCACTTGGAAGCAATTTGTTTAACCTAATCATATTTGGGAAAATCAAAGCATTACAAATTAAGCCCTTATGATTCAACAATTTTTGATAAAAATTATTTTACCTAACAAGGTACATTGATAAATTTTTATCCAAATCTTGGAGAAACTGTGTCTTGGAGCTTCTTAGAAACCTATTTATTGTGTTTTAATTAAATATAGGCATGGTTGGCTGGAGGTCAGGTATATTGTTCTCATGCCTAACTATTGCTTTACAGACACCTTGATAAATGGAACAGAATATGATGAAGAGTATACATGAGTATTAGAAAGACTGGAGAGGTATATTCCTTGTGTATAAATTTACATATGACCTTTCTTATTCATACATCAATTTCAATAAAGTTTTATAGCTCTTCATGTAATACACAATTCTCTTTCAAATTATTCTTATCAATATAGGTTTATAAATGGGATTTCATCATATTTTTAAAATATAGTTCTCCATACAAATTATTGATGTTGAAGTATTTATTGTACTTTATCTTATTTTACTTTATTTGTACCTTACAAATCTAGTCTATTAGTCACAGTGTTTTCAGTTGGTTTCCTTAGATTTTCTAGGTTAACAATAACATTACATGCAGATAGTAAAGTAACTGTTTAAAATATTATATATTGATGGTGAAACAGAGTAACCTTGCTTTATTAATTTTTATGGTTGTGGCTTCAGTATTACACATATAATAAATAACTGAATGGATTTTTTCTTATAACTTGTTCCATAGTTCATCATTTATTTTCATTTAACTGCTTCCATAATTTGACAAAATTTAGAAATCCCAAGTTTTAATGTAAAATTTTCCAACCACTAATATTATGCTACATAAAATAAGAACGTTTCACTTTATATATTTATTAAATAATTACCTAAATGGTAAAAACCTGTAATATCCTGGAATGCTATCTTGCACTGTTAATATATATTAAAACACTACCCCCACACCATCAATCATCAGTACATGTAAATAGCTTTACACAGATGTACATACAAATACCATGGTTTTAGGGCTAAATTTAAAAAATAATTTCAGTAACTAGATAACATGAAAGAAATAAATGTGTGATTAGCCACTTCCTATTGTTGAACTAGGCCTTCCAGATGGCTTACTTTGATTCCCAGCCAGTGATTCTCAGGGTCAGTAGACTTATTCACCTCCCCTTCTCCAAAAAACGAGTGGAAAATTCCCAGGAAGTTGGGAACCAAGCAGAGTTTCCATATGCTGTGTTCTAGGATCTAAACATGCCGTTTGCTTTATTTATTTACTTATTCATTCACTCAAAATTTATTAATGCTTACTCCAAGCCCAAGTGCCTATATTGAAGAGGCCAAAAAATTTTTTTAATTAAAAAATAACCCAATCGTCAAGATGGGGTTTCTCTATCTTGAATACTTCTGGATGCACTTTGAAACCGTGTTTCTCTGCCTTTTGCCTTTTTGTTTTTCATTACACTTCTCATTTTGAGATCACTGTAGTGTCCCAGCGGTTTTTAACAATAATACAAAGAGATCCCCTATATCATTTACCTAGTTTCTCCCACTGGTAACATCTTGCCAAACTATTGTGTGATAACCCAACCAGGGTATCGGCATTGATGCAATCAAGATAGAGAATAGTTCTGCCACCACAGGATCCATAATGTGCCCTCTCCAGCCATAGGGACTTCCCTCCTACCCTTAGCTGTCCCCACTTTACCTCTTGCAGCCACTAATCTGGCCTCCATTCCACAATTTTGTCATGTCAGGAATGTGATATAAACCTTCCTCTAAGCAGAGGAAGAGGAATAAGGAATGCTGCCTCGTTCCTCCATGGGGAGCATTGAATCCAAGTCCCTCATTTTGCCCCCATTGACATTGGTAAGTCTTTGTGTCAGGGGGATCCTGGTTACTGCTGGGTGTGGATGGACATTCTGGCTCTTTGCGAAGCCCTCACAATGGCACCCGACTTGGCCTCCACTGACACTACAAGGAGGGCGCCTCTTGACTGCTTGGTGGTGGTGGAAGTCCTGACTTTCCTACCATGACACTACTCTAGTGAGTAGGAGGAGGCACCCCTCGTAACATCTGGGAGCAAGACAAGCCTCAGTCCTCTGGTCTCCATTGGCAGGCAAGGCCCATCTCTCTACTTGGCCCTCTCTGATACCACTAAGGCAGACATTGGGGTGCTCACCGGAGCTTTACACAGAGGGAAATCTAGGCTGCACTTGGCCTTTGCCTGGTATGGCTGAGGGTAGGGAGTTCAGCTGCTGTTATCTAAACATCTTCTATCTTGCTAAGCTGCTCTTTTCTTTACCCTTTGGCCGGAGAGAGCAGTGTTCTGTTGTTTGGCTTGTTTGTTTGTTTCATTTCACTAGTGTTTTGGGATTGTCAGCTTCTTCAGCTTCCAGTCTGGGATATGCAAGGAAAAAGGAAGGCCAAGGAACTCATCATCATGTCAGTCTTAAAGGTCCCTCACTGGTTTGCCTCTTTTAGCATGCCAGTTTATCCTTGTTTAATATGTGACGTCCAGGGTTTTCCGTTGTACTTAGCAGGAGGACCAAGAAGAAGTATATCTGCTCCATCTTCCTGGAAACAGGTTCCTCTGCTTGTGCACATTCTTTCTTCTCTGCGGACAGATTTTTTCCATGTGATTCTGTCAATCCAACAGTGACGCTGCTCTTTATGTGTTCATTAGGGACACCCTTTGTGGGAGCACGGTTAGCTCAGTTTACTCCATATTTCATGTCCCATGATGACTTATATAAGAGTTATAGAGAAAAACAAATACAATTAAGCAAAAACATCAATTAATCAAAGTTTGAAAATCATCCTTATCTACAGGGATATACTCGTATGGGAGTGAGTGAATCACCATATGTTTCAGAATGAAGTATTATTGACCTTCAGATGTTTTCCCCAAAAGGCATCCAAAGTGATCTTGGCACAACCCCTAACTTAAAATATTGTCATTTCTCTTATTGTTTTAAGGATAAAATGCTGGCTTTTGAACATGGTCTCTTCAGCCTGGGTGGTTCTGGGACTCACTTTTCTAGCTTCTCTCCTCTGTACTCTAGCCAGGGCGAATGTTTACTTTTTTAGCACACTTTTTCTTTCCTCTAGGTCTGCACATATTGATCCCTCAGCAGGAATGCCATCACCCTGCCCCTACACCTCACTTCACTTCTATTCATGGTTCTGGTCTCATCTCTGAAATCGAAAATCTCCAACCAAAAATTGAAAAACTTCAAACCAAAAATCTTACTTGACCACTCCACACCTGCCTCAAGTCTAGATACAACTCTCTTAGGTATTGCTATATCACATATGCGTTCTCCTTTTTAATCATCTTTTAAAGACTATAATGGTCATAAGGATACCTGCAGCATTCTCTCTTATTCTTTTCTGTGTCCCCACCACCCCTTTACCTGTCAAATCCTTTTCATCCCTACAGAGGGCCATGAAACTTTAGTTTTGAAATTAACTTGGATGCAAACATAATCACCCATGTTGCCGTGATGGAAAATCCAATTCCCCAATTGGTTACATAACTTAGAGAAGGTCAGACATTGTCAGAGCTAGTAATAATTAGCAGAATTCTGATCCAAGGATTCTCACATGATCCTTCGGACCACATCCTATTTTAATAGATAATGGAATGAAGGCGGTGGCATGGTGAAATTTAATGTGCTGGAAGCATGCAGTTGCCAAAATAAGATACTTGCAATTTTATTTACACTGAGAGTATTCAGGAAATAATCCAAATATTTTAATATGAGAATAGGGAAGGAAAAATTACTAGCTGAGTAGAGTACTTCAAGGTGCAATTGATGAGACCACACAGATCATTAGAATGAATGCCAGGCAGAATAGACCCTTTTGATCCAAAGTTTTTGGAAACTACAGAAGGAAGTCATTTAAATGTGCTCATTGGGTCCTTCATGTATCAAATATCTTTTGGGTACTTTAGAAAATGTGATTGCTGCATAGTACTTGCCTTAAAGTAGCTTAAAATAGAGCTGTAATTACTATAAAGAAGTCAGAATATCTGTTGTGAACCAAGAATTGTAGTTAATCCTGTTCTAAGCAACTGATATTAAATGAAAATTAAAATGATGTGGAGTACATGATACACAGAATGCTATAGCTATTCAAAAATATTTACTTCTGCTTATGGAGGTGATGAGATTTGAACTGAGCTTGAAAGATAGAATTGGGACAGTTAGAAACGGGTGTAGTATTGTGGAGAATGGGGGACTAGAGGAAGCTTGTATAGATACATGGAAAAGTAGGCGAAACCTATGAATGTGGTGGGATTCAGGAACCAGATTGTACTGGGACTTAAATTCTGGGTTCCAGAGATGGTCTTTGGGTTCATTGGTAACTGCAAGCCATTGACAATTTTTCAGCAGGAAAGTGGCATGATCAGAGCCTTGTTACAGGAATATTAATTTGCCACTTGTGGCTTGAAATAACTGAATGAAATAACCTAGAAGGAGAGGTTGTAGGTATGGAGGTAATAGAATCAATCAAGTTATAAAATAATGTCTTATATTAGCATAGCAACAAAGGACATGGAAAACAGCAACTGATAGAATCACATTTCCAAATTCTGAAAGACCTTAAAATCTTACAGAAGTGAGGTAGAGGAGATGAGGAAAGGAAAATACCAAAGGCAACTATGGCCTGAGACATGACCCCAAATTTACCACTCTGTCATAAGACCCAAAGGGAAACAAGTTTGTCAACAATCGTGCCTTTTCTTAGAATCTTGCTTCCTTTCTGACTGCTAAGGTCAAGTGTTTATGAGATACAAAATGTGCATTTTTTTTTTCTCATTCCTTAGGACAAACTAATACATAGCACATATGCATCAGCACAGTTGTAAAGGTTGTTCCACTATTGAAATACTTAAGTACTGCTGTCTGGAGTCCCTTGAATGATCCTTACTTACCTGACCCCATCTGTAGGTTTATTGGCCCATCCCACAGTCCAGCACCTATAGGAGTCACATTTGGCAGATAAGTGGGCTTGGCAAACCATGCTTGATGCCATAGCTGACATCTGTTCTCATTGATGAATAAACGTGCCATTTTGGGCTGTAACACTTTGCATATTATCCTTGCCATGGATGAAGTTTTCTCCCAGGAGATTCTCAAGTGCTTTAAGCAAGTGGACTTCCATTGGGCCTACACACATCTTAATCTCAGGGATAGATTCACCTCGTGTTTAACTTTAAATCTTGTTGAACAGAAATTCACAGGACTTCACATTTAACTAATGATCTGTTGGGAGTTTTTTTTTTTTTTTTTTTTTTTTTTTTTTTTAATTTTTTTTTTTTTTTTTTTTTTTTTTTTTTTTTTTTTTTTTTTTTTTTTTTTTTTTTTTTTTTTTTTTTTTTTTTTTTTTTTTTTTTTTTTTTTTTTTTTTTTTTTTTTTTTTTTTTTTTTTTTTTTTTTTTTTTTTTTTTT